>PVJX010034714.1:0-18737 GCA_004027295.1 Dolichotis patagonum | reverse complement strand
TCAGCTATAAAGAATGATCACATCGAGATATTTATAAATAAATGGACACAACTTGAGACCATTCTCTTAAGTGAAATAAACCAAACTCACAAGGGTAAATACCATATAGTCTCCCTAATATGAGATTTGATAAGAGTATATAAGACTTTATGGTAAGCATGAGTCCCCATCTCATAGCTTCAAAGTCTTTCAAAGTTTTCAATCATCAGTTGGAATGGTTTTATCCTGTTTTGTTTGACTATATCATACTTGATGATATGAATAGCAGTTCTGAAGAAAACAAAACATTATGACAGCTATTGCTGATTTAATATCATCCTTCTTAGAAGTCCTACCATGCTTTTTTTGATCTACTACCGTTGGTTCTATCTATCACATTGTGTCTTATTGGAATTTGAATATGTGTGATAGTTCAAACAAATTTTTTTCTTTTTTATAAAAAATGAGATATTATAGTACCCATTGATCATTTTCTGTTATTCGGTTCAGAAAGCCCTGTAATTCTTTCACTCTATGCATGGCTTTATACTATTGTGTTATGTTTGATATTATTGTATTTGAAACTATGCTCAACTATAGCCGAGTAAGAGATACGGTGTTAGCTACTGTTGATGTCCAGTTGACTTAATGTAAAGTACTGTATTGCCTATGTTGTCCTGTTCTGATCTGCTCTGTACTGCCCCCTTTTGTTTTATTCTCTTTCAAATAAAAAAAAAAAGCCATCAGAGAGTCTCCTGTTTCCGTGCATAGTACTTTCCGTAAAAGATATGAGCACAGCATGATGTTAGCTCCATTAGCTCCGGGAATGTCAACTAGGTATGAGCCTCAAGGTAAATAGGCTATGACTCCCCAGAGCACAAAAATTTACATATCAGAAACCAAAGCAACTATCTCCTAAAACAATTCAGTTGCTACCATAATTGAATTATGCAAACTGATCCTTCTGCATATCCTCATCTCTTCATTTTGCAGATATGCTTTCTTCCCTACCTAGCTAGACAGCTCAAGTTAGTCGAGTAATTCCCTGCCCTGTCCTCACTGTCACTCATACTCCAGCCACTCCCTTTCTTCACAAGATAAAATCATGACAGAGGCCTTGGATCAGGGCCTTTGTCTGCACACCCTCACAGGAACTGAATTTAGAACCCCTTGGCTGCCCTTCACTTGGAATATGTATTGGTGTCTTTAGCCGTGGTTTGCATTGGAAGTGGTAGATTGGAATTAACTTGCTGGGATTCCAATAATGTCTCAATGTGATTACAAATATAACTTCCTGGCTTGTGAGGAAAACTGGAAAAGGGATTACCATACTTGGATAACTACTTAATATTTGGGATTACAATAGATCTACATAGACCAGACGTACATAAAACAAAGCTTAGTAAAACTAACCATCAGAGAACTACAACTCAAAACCATTAAGTGACATCACCTAACCTTTTAAAAAAATACACAAGGTAGGGCTGGGGATTTAGCTCAGTGGCTTAAGCACCTGCCTGGCAAGCCCGAGGTCATGAGTTCAATCCCTGGTACCAAAAAAAAAAAAAAAAAAAAAAAACCCCACAAGGTAATGAGTGTTTGTGAGAATGAAAAGAAGATGGAATTGTTGCACACTGCTGGAAAAGTGAATTAGCACAGCCAGTGTAGAAATCACTATGAATGTTCCTCCAAAATATAAAATAGATCTGCCATACATCCTAATTCTCTCAATCTTGGGTATAAGTGCCAAAAAAACTAAAACCAATACATTGAAAACACACCTGAGTTTCCATACTTAATACAACACTATTCATAACAGTCAAGAAATAGAAAACAACCTGAGTATCCCTCAGTTAATGACTGGGTTAAAAAAAAAGTATGATAGATATATACACAACACAAGACTACACAAGCAACAAAAGGATAAAATTCTGTCATCTGTAACAACATAGATGGAACTAAAAAAACAAAAAAAAAAGAAAACAAAATGATAATTTTACTGAGTGAAATTAAGTCAGGAACATAATGACCAGTAAGTACCACATGAGAATGGATCTACAGTCTAAAAAAGTTGCTCACAAGAAGCCGTAAGCAGAATGATGACTACCAGCTGTGGAGTGTGTTGTGGGTGTTGGGTGGGCTAGAAGGAGGATGGATTAATAATGGATACCAACTCATAACTGGACAAAACAGAATAGCTTTGCCATTCTCATTTGCAATAGACAAATACATACTGTACATTTCAAAGGGCTAGAAGATGTGAAATGAAGAGAAATGATAAATCTTTAAGGAGATAAATGTTTATTAAATTAATTAACTTATCTATAGAACATGATATGGTACCATAAATCAACAGGTACATATTTTATATTTTCATGATCAGTTTTAAAAATTATTTTAAAAAGACCAAACTCAAAGGACTATCAACTTTGCAGAGTGGGTAATGTTTTTGTATATCTTTGAAATTAATTTGCTATGGACTAAGATTGAGAGTGTGACTATAAACTGCTTGTTGCAAGACTGAAATTAACCACAATTTTCAAAAACTATTTAACAACAAAAGAGGCAAAAACACAACTAACTACAAAGAAAGAAAATAAAAAGGAAGTTTAGAAATACCAGAAGTGTCAGAATAGAAAACAATTAATAAAATGATGTTAAATCTCTCGTAATTACCCTTATTTACATAAAGTATGTTTATCAATTCAAATCAAATGAATTCAGAGGGGCATTATGAGTTAAAAAACATGATCCAGGAATATATTTTCTATAAGACATTCACATTAGTTTAAAGTTGACACACAGAGTGAAAGAAGGAAAATACATATTCCAACCAAATGGTAATCACAAGAAAACACAATCAATATAAAAATAAATCTCAAATATAAAATTGTCTCTAGAGAAAAAAACAGTAATTATATAGCAACAGATCCATCCTGTTCAAGAGCAATAAATATAAATGCACATGTATGCAGTATCAGAACACCTGAATACAGGCTGCAAATATTAAAAGTTCTGAAGGAAGAAACTGACAGTATAATAATAGCATAAGATGTAAATACATTCCAGAAACAGGCAGAAACTGTGATTAAAGTGACTTAAAGAACATTTTGTAACAAAATATTTTACCCCCAGCAGCAGAAAATGATAGTCACCCCAAATACATATATTGGATTCTCAGGACAGGCATATCAGATCACAAAGAGGTGTTAGCAAATTTAAGAATGAAACAATTCTAAGAACTTTTTCTAACCAAAGCTACAAATTAAAAATGCAACTAAAAGGAAATATTTACAAAAATGTAAAAGTAGTGAATTTTGTTGAAAAGCCACTGGGTGCAAGTGCAAAATTAATGAACATTTAAGTATGTTGATAAAAACAAATACAAACACACACCATAAGTAAATGAATATAATGGAACAAAACCATTACTAAAGGTTATAGCCATAAACACCTATGTTTTAGGAACTGTTGAAATAATAACCTACATCTCATGGAAACAATTACAGTGTCTTAATTTGTTTTTTTTGCAATTACGTTATTAAGATAAATAATATATACCTTTAAAATATCTTAAGTGGAGTTCTAAGAAATGAGTTTTATCTGAGGATAGGGAAAATACGAATCAGTGATTTTGTTCATGAAAATGTATCTATTCTTTGTACCATAAAAATCTGAGTATTTGAAATGGAAGAAAGTATTTTTTAAATGTGTATTCTCATAAAATTTTGATAAGCCTTTCAAACTACTCTGTCCTTTGATGTCAATGTAAATCTTTAAGGAACAAATATCATAAAGTCATTTCCCCTCAAAAACTGGGGCCACAATACCTATACAAGGTACTTACTTAATCATTTCAAAAAGTTTGGGATCTGAGATTCTGATATTTCGTGCCATATTCCAGGAAAGATGAACCATGGGCACTACTGACTTCACGCTTTGCAATCTATTCCATTCATACCGTTCCACTGCCAACTTATATTGGCAGGCTACGAGACAAAAACAATGGATAAATAACACAAAATAATATACAAGCAAAAGGCAAAAAAAACACTATTAACTACAGCTCAGGTGGTAATTCTGAGAAATTTTGAAACATTGCCCCAATATTATGCTTTAAAACAACCGTGATTTAAAACTATTTTATCATATAAAACTATTCACAACTTATGAGACATGATAATAGCTTGATTTTACAGGTTATTTATTGAATTCTTTCAAAGCATTCTTGATTCTACAATTTATTTTATAGATGACTAAACTGAGCGCCTCAGGAAGAAAAAAAAAAACCTGCCAAATCACAAAGTTAACTAAAGATCTTTCTGGATCAAAGCCCAGCTTCTTTATCTTTTGTGTATCAGATAGGTTGAATACTAAGGCATGTTGTACAACAGATGTTGTAAAATAGCATGTCCAGGTTCCCAATATTACAAAAAATAAAAATAAAACAGGTAATGACTATACTTTACTCATCTATAAGCTTTCTAAAAAGATCCTTTACAAGCATCCTTTATAAAAATAATATCTTTAAAAGTATCAAAAATGTGTCTTCTACATCTTCACAGAAACATATTTATTATTTTGCTAAATGTTTCTGGACTGCCAATTTAAATTTTTTTAAAAAATTTTGAGACAAAGTCTCACTATGTACTTCAGGGCAGCCTTGAACTTGTGTTACTCCTGCCTCAGGTTACATCAGTGCCTGGCTTGTACTGATACTTTAAATTTGAATTTAATCACTGTAAGTCTTGCCACTTTTAGTGAGTTATTTTCTAACTGAAAAAATAATACCTATTAGAAAGGATCCTTTAAAATGTGAAAAATGTTAGTTGATGACTTGAATTACCTGTCAGTGGACCAACATTCCATGCAATATTGTTGCACCACCCAATAGCCTGAACCCAATGCACAGTGCCTGCATTTATCCACACCAAATCTCCAGGTCGCTGAATAAACCTATACACAGGAACATTTGCTTCATAAAGATCTTCAAGGTTTGGCCACCAAGAACTCATTAGGAAATTCAAATTATTTCTGAGGGTGAAAAAAGAAAGAATATGCTGATTTAATTGGTTTTAATGTTTGAAAGCTTGGAAAGATAATTTCAAAATTTTAAAATATGGCACAAACATTTATTCCATTAAATGTTCAATTATCAAATTGCTGCAACTAGAACAGTTTTTAAACAATGATGACTTCACTATAAAAGCATCAACATCGAGAATAAATTACATAAAAACTGGTTGAATTATGTCATGCTATAACTTTCAATTTACTGTTCCAAAGTCTGAAGGTTTCAAGTTACACTTCAATTTGTCAGTGACTTAACTTTTGTTTTAATGGGATTTTGATTCATTACTGAACAATCTGCTGATATTTACATGTGACCCATTAATCTGCATACATCAACCTCACTGAATTAAGAAATACCCAGCACATTGGTAGGCACCCACTTGTGTCTGGTGGGTTATAGAGGTGTAAAGTTAGGTATTATTCACAATCCCTTGTCCATTTCTCTCTGGAGCTGCTCAACAGATCTCCTTCCAGCCACCATGAACAATGTAACATTCTTCTACCATTGGGATATTCCTATCCTGGAGGCTGTGGAAGGTGTACAAATACACCTGAAACTGTAAGATAAATTAAATCTCTCCGTTCAGTTTGTGGCAACTAGAGATTATGTTCTCACACAGTGGGAAAGCTAATTAAGAACACTGGTATATAAGAAGTAGGTTCATGGTGGGGCTGTATCTATACAAACTGTATAAAACACTTTGCTATGTTGTGTAGGATACCTTTGGAAAGATATGGAGATGCTGACTTCGGTAACCCTAGAATGTTGTAAGCGGGGCCTGATAGGTAATTCTGTTAGTAATCTGATAGGAACATAGACAGGAAAGGCTAGATTCAGGTGGTAAGAAGATTTCACTGGCAGTGAGATTAAAAGCAGTTGGTGTTATTCTCTGGCATTTAGCACTTTTCTCCATTTGCCGAGGGTCAGAAACTTTGCAGGTAATTGACACTGAAGTCAGTCAACAACCTCATCTAGTGGATCACATTTCAAAGTAGCTCAACATTCAGATCACAGTAAGGGTAATACTATTAGATGTTTTAACTAGATTTTTAATGAAAATCAGGGGCAAAAGCAGAAAAAAACTAAAACAATTAAAATGGTGGCCCAAAAGGAACCAAACATAACACTGAGGTCAAATAAGTATGGCTCCTTGGGTATACACTATCAAAAATAAAACAAGTACTTTGAACAAGGATAACAAAAAAGATGCCTTGAAGGAATCTCACAAACCAGCAAGTTCCCGTTTATTACAGACTCCTAAGTGGAATTTGGTAAGCCTTTCACTTGAGAAGAGTCCCAAGAGAGAACCCACAACCCTCAGGAGCTCACATTTTACCAACATGTGCCCAGGATGAGAGATATGCAGTTATAGGGCTTAAAGTTTATCCTGCTGGGTTTGATCTTGCTTTGGTCCAATTCTTTTCTATCCCTCCATCCCTCTTATTTGGGAATACTATGGAATGTTTAAAGTACCATGAAAATATATAACCTGTTTGTCATTTTTCTAGTGGTTCACAATTAAGAGTCTGTGTTGACTCTCAGTATAACTTGAAGTTTTTGTTTGTTCATTTTTTGTTTTTAAGTGGTAAAAAACAAAAATAAAGATACAGCATTTCAAAAACAAGGTAACAGCAAATTGACAATGATTAATATATTGTATACTGTTGTTACTTTCAAAGTAGTTGCAAAGATTGCAAGATATACACATGTATAATTGGTCAAACACTGTTTCTTTTCAAATGAAATAAGGAGAATCAATGGTATAATTATTTTAGCTGTCATATGTATATATGATAGCTTTTCCTTTCTACTTTTATCCTTTTACCCATCTTAGTTGTTTTTTGTTTGTTTGTTTTTGTTTTGGTACCGGGGATCAAACCATGACCTGGTGCTTTCCAGGTAGGCACTTAAGCCACTGAGGTAAATCCCCGGGGCCCCTTAGTTGTTTTTTTACTTTTAAGCTATTCTTTCCCTTTCACAGTATCTATCATAGATTTTGGGTCTTGCTTACTTTTTCTGTTTCTTACACTAGGGAGACTATATATTGTTTACACATGTGGGTGTGGTTTATTTCACTTACAAGTATGGACTCTAGTTACATCCATTTACCTATAAAAGCCTCAAGTTGATCCTTCTTGATAGCTGAGTAGTACTCTGCAGTACAAAAATACCACCCCTTTCTAATCTACTCCTCCATTCCACTGTGGAATTGTTGTTTTCAGTTCTATACAGAAGAGATACTTTACACTAAATTATTAAATCATTGTTACTTATCTTTAATTTGGCCCCTTTTTTTTATTTTGGGTTTTCAATATAGGAGAAATCAATATTTAAGTCTTGTGTCTTACTTATTTCATTCAATATTTATGTCTGTGTCTGACTTACGATCTCAAGGTGTACCTACTTTTTGAAAGGTGATTACAGTTTACTCTTTATGGCAGAGTAATTCTCTACAGTGCAAAAATACCACAATTTCTTTATCCCTTAATCCAAGATTCAGATATTAGGAGTTGTGTTGGTAGATACATTAATGTTCATATGTCACTGTAAAATAACTATTCTAGAAAGATACCTGGCAGGAAACTATCTGGTTCAAATGGAGTTTCTTTTCTTGAGGAATTTTCACACTGATTTACTTAACTGCTGCACTAGTTTACATTTCCATCAATACTATATAAGGGTTGTTTTTTAATCCTTCAGCCTTGCTAGCATTTGATTTCTAGATGATACACATTCTTTCTGGAGTAATATAGTATCTTAGTGTTATGTTAACTAGTATATCCCTAATGGTGGTAATCATTAATACTTTACATGTATATATTTCACATTGGTACTTCTTTATCTGATTGGTATCTATTCATTTCAGTAGTTTTTTTTTTTTTAAGAAAATAGGTCTTTTATTTGGAGGGGTCTAACTTTTTAAAATTCGTCATGTATTTTAGGGATCAGTTCTCTGAGAAATAGTGTAGCTAGCAAAAATCATTTCCTCTTCTGAAGGTTGTCTGTGCCATTTATTATTTTCCTTGCAGGACAGAAGCTTTTAAATTTGATATGATCCCATCTTTTAATTCTTGTTACTATTTCTTATTCTGTTCAGCAAGATCTTTTTAATACCTATGTCTCTAACAGTTTTATGTATTTTATCATCCAGAGTGTTTCTGGTTTTTTGTTGTTGTTGTGTTATCAGTACCAGGGATCAAACTCACAAGCACACACTTGCAACGCAGGCACTTTATACCTCTGAGCTAAATCCCCAGATATAGAAGTGTTTCTGTTTTAATATTTGTTCTTGTCCATGGTGAAAGAGTTTGGTCTGGGTTCAATTTTGTGCATGTGGATATCCAATTTTCCTGAGACATTTATGAAAACAGCTATCTTTCCTCCCATGTATATTTTTGGGTCCTTTGTCAAGGGCCAAATAGTTGACTTTGCCTAAGGTTATTTCTCCATCCTCTGTTCAGTTTCATGGATCCACATGTCTCTTTTTGTTCTTGTACCATGCTGTTTAATGGAATACACTGATATAATCCATAAAAAAATTTAGTGAGACAGTGTTATGGATTAAGAACTGATGGTCAACTTAATGCCAGCTGAATTAAATTATCATGGTGCTGAGTGTAGATGTTTCACCTGAGGAAAAGTTGCCAGCATACACAGAGACGTAGAAAAGGACAAGTAAGGAATTGAGGCATGGAGGCATTGTAGGTTTTCCTATGTGTTGCTGTTTGAGCCATTGGTTCTCCTGGGGAAGCTCTGGTTCTCACATCAAGCATTGCCTCCTGGTTCCAGAGTAGATGTGTGTTGCTTCTTCTCCAGGATGAACTCGTCACATTTTCTTCCTGGCATGTACTCAACTGTGCTTACTGTCAGAGGAGCTTGGATCCTCTGTGTCACTGAAGATGACTGTGGTGCTTTTCAGGACAGCCCTGGTCTTTGTTCTGAGTATGACTTCTCAGCTCCAGCAAAGAACCCTTGACCTACCAGCACACCTCCTTCACCCTGCTGGCATAGACTTTCTAGCTTCCACCGCTGACCTTTGGGCCTTCCCAGCACAGATCCTTAAAAGAGACTGGTGTGAGTCCTTGTGGGCTCTAAACCTCTAGTTGTACTCTTATGAGGCATTATCATGGGCCCGAGGTTCTTATCTGGACTATATGGGACACTGCTGTGGGATTCAGGCCCTTAGCTAAATATTCTGTCTTTAGTGTTGTGGACAGATTTCCTACACTTTGTTGTGTTAACTCTGGGTGACCATCATATAATAATATTATAAACTCCATGTCCCAATTTTAATTGTTCTTCTCATAAGCCCTGGCTACAACAGACAGTTTACATAAACTTTTATTGAGGAAAAAATATGTCGTAGAAATACTTTTAAAGTTTTACAAGATGGTCTTTGTTTTCTACTTGTTCTTTGGAAATATGAAAAAGAATGTGAAATATTTCTAAAGTTTTACAAGATGGCCTTTGTTTTCTATTTGTTCTTTTTAAGTATGAAAAAGAATATTTTGGGATTATCAATATGAAGTATTACTTTCTTGTAAGCCCAGCACTGTGAGCACTGAGGTCAAACAATCCTAAATTCAAAACCCAGTTGGACAATTTAGCAAAAAATTATCTTAAAAAGGAAAGAAAAATAAATAAATAAACCTACAAACCCAAACTAAATGAAACTAAACAAAAAAACAAAACAAAACAAAACAAAACAAGCAACTGAAAAGGGAGCTCAGTACAAAGGTCCCAAGCTTAATCCCCTTAAGTAAAAAAGGGAGGTGAAGGTTAAAAAGTGAGGAATAAAGGCTTTATTAGGTATACAAAAGACTGACAAGTGAAATAAAAAATTACGTTTTCTCTAAAATTCTAGAATTCTGATTAATATTCAAATGGCAGACACAAAAAGTGGCATAAAGAAGGAAGAAGAAATGGAAAAGTAGTAAACATTCTACATAAATCTTAGCCCCAATTTACCTATACTACAATTTTTTTTAAAGGGAAAAAAAAAGCCAAGCAAGAAAAACCAATTAAAGAGTAAAGATTGAGTGGTTTTTAAAACTTCAAAACAGTTAATACTCATAAGATTAGGTCAATTTTGCATGTTCATATCTGGTAATCTAAGTACTTCTTTTGAAGATAACAATATACAAGCGCTGGGGATTTAGCTCAGTAGCTTAAGTGCCTTGTGTAGTTGTGAGTTTGATTCCTGGTACAAAAACAAAACAAGGGTTGGGGGTGTAGCTCAGACAGAAAGTAGCTCAGTGTGAAGGCCTTGGGTTCAATCCCTGGTATCTCTCTCTCTCTCTCTCTCTCTCTCTCTCTCTCTCTCTCTCTCTCTCTCTCTCTCTCTCTCTCTCTCTCACACACACACACACACACACACACACACAATCACAATAAATAAATGAAAGAACAATATGCAATATTGCATTGTTAGGTTCTTATCACCCTCTTTTGAAAGCCTATATTGTTATTCTTTTAGGTTTTTCTGTTGTTCCTATAGTAGTAGTTGATATATCTCTTGTTTTTTGTTTTTCTTTTCTGTGCTTTTTTTCTCTATTTACAACAAGAAATAAAACAAAAATAAAACTTAAAAACAGTGATTTCTGCATAGAACAATAAATTCATTACAGAAATTATTAATTTCAGGAGACATAATCAATATGGAAAATAACATTACAATAAAAAATTTTTTACCTGGCATTTGTTAGGAAAATAAATCATTTAATCTCAAGATAATTAATATAGGATTTTCTCACAGATTAATCTGTCTTTTATTTTGACCTTTTTTAAAATTTTAAAATGAAAAAAGAATAAATACAAAATTTGAAAACAAAATAATAGGAGATTAACACTGGTTAATACATTGTATAGTGTTACCTTCACAGCAATTGTTCAGATTACAATATTACAAGACATAGATAACATAAGAATTATTTTAACTTGCTATTTTTATAACTTCCAAGCTCAAATTTTTGAATGTTGTCTATCTTTGTAAAACTATCTTTTGCTGTTAGAAAAGCTAAACCTAGCCAGTTCCTGGTCAGAAATTATGAACAAAGGTACTACTTAAGTGCA
Organism: Dolichotis patagonum; assembly: GCA_004027295.1. Taxonomy (NCBI): domain Eukaryota; kingdom Metazoa; phylum Chordata; class Mammalia; order Rodentia; family Caviidae; genus Dolichotis; species Dolichotis patagonum. The sequence goes on along the minus strand of PVJX010034714.1, from coordinate 7,612 downwards.
AAAGATACAATTAAGAATTTTTTTCTGTACGTGAATGGAGATTTCCCATATTACATTTCTTTTTCTTACTGTAAGCTACTAGTGTTCAGGTTCAAAAAAAAAAAGCCCAAATTAAAGTTTTTACTGCTGAATACTAACTTGGGAAAAAAAAACCTTCTTTCTTAAACTGAAGAAAACACAAATTACATAGTACAAAAAATTTTACTAGATGATAAAAGATTTGAAAATGACATTTACTAGATGATAAAAGATTTGAATATGACATTTTTGGTATTATGATATACTGTTTACCAGATAAAATGTTCTTATTAGAAAACTTCCAAAAGTGTAAAGCATGAGTTACTATTAGAGACCATAACATTATACTATGCATTTCAGAGTTACAAAAAATGATTTTGAGTATTTTCAGCACAAATATTAAATAAGATTAGATATTTAACCTGAGTTGGTATATAAAGTATATATATGTTTTGAAAATCTGTAAATATTAATGGGTCAGCCTGCCCCTGTAAGCCTGTTCATGCTTGGATTCTAAGAAAGGAAACTTCCCAGGTGGTCAGCCTGTTCACACTTGGGCTATAAGAATATAAACTTCCCAAAACTGTTCCAACCACAATAATCAACCTGCCCAGGTGGGTACCTGATGATGATCATGTCACATTCTGCTGCTAGCACCTGGCTCACCTGCAGAGCCCTCCACCCTCCGCCCCCTGCCCCCACCAGAACAACTCTTAAAAAACCTTTCCCCAAGCCAAACGGCAGTGCTGTCCACAAGGCAGGGGTTGTCCATAAGGCAATCCCCCCTCATCCAATAAAGCTTCCTTCTCACAGCACAGTGTCTGGTCTGGCTTCACATGGGTTTTGGTCCATCAAATATGTTTATATTCAATCATGAATTTTTTTAAATTACAAAAAGGAAATACATAGCTGGGGATGTGACTTGGTGGTATAGAACCCTCTTGGTGCAAAAAAACCTAGATTCAACCACCAGCATCCTCTACTTTCCTCTAAAAAAGTCACTGTGGAAAATCCATATGAATTCATTTTGAAATAAATCTCACATATGAATAATGAGAATTCTGTCCCATTTTTATCATATATTGTTAGCATACAATAAATTGGTGATGTATCCATTTGTATATTCAACCATTCTCACTATCCACTCTGAAAAACTTATGGAGTTGTTTTGTTATTAGACACTTATTTTAGGCTAAAAAACAAAGCTTTGCATAAGATTATGTTATAAACAAACTATATGGGCAATTAATTTTAGAGGTTATGACTTTTTTGAAAAACACATATAATATGCCTTTCTTTTTGAAGGACATTTATCAAATAATGTATCAACATGTTGATTTTTAAACAACATGTTGATTTCTAAAACAATTTTAGAAAAATGATTTTCTGTCCCTTTGATTTGTATCTATTACTTTGAGAAGCTGGTTTTATTAAGTATTTAACATACCATAAAAACTTTGAAATCAAATTACTTATTGCTGCTTAGCAATTATGTGAAGAGTAGCAGCTTCATTAAAAAAAAAAGCTTCACACTTTGTCCCTCCCTCACCACTACTTTCTCAAAATGATGTTTAAAAAGTGTTTAGTTCCGAAACATACTTTTCACAGAGGTCATTCAGAACACCCCAGTAATCTTCAGGCACAACAAACCATTCACAATCACCTGGACCAATATTTATGTTTACAGAACAGAAGTTGTTCTTTTCTTGGTGACCTAAAAAGGAAAAGGAAATGAAAGCCATGAGTACACTCTAAATTCAGTGAGGAAATGTCTTGAAAAATAATTTTTAGGTTTTTGAAAAAGGAATAAAAATTCCACCTAGAAAAAGGGCAGCAAATTAAATACTTTCATCACTGATTATTTCTTTTTCCTCCATAAACTACTCCTCATTCTCAAAAATATTATTTAAAAAATTAAGCCAGGATGGTGGCTTACACCTGTAGTCTGACAGACCACGCTTGGAGGCTGTAGAAAAAAACAGCAAATTCTCGCCCAGTCTAGTAATTTATCTATGTCGTGAGGCCTATCTCAAAACTAACAATAGAAAGGCCTGAGTTATAGATCAGTTTTAAGACCCTGAGTTAAAGAAGAGAAAGAAGGGTCAGGATTTAGCTCAGTGGTTGCTTGCTAAGTGCAAGGTAATGAGTTTAATCCCAGGTACCTCCACACACAGACAGAGAGAAAGAGAAAGATGAAATGAGAGAAGACATGGTTGAGCTGGGCTAAAGAAGGAATAGGAAGAAGGAGAATGGGAAAGGAGAAGGAGAAATACTTTTGCTGCACTTTCAAAATGTTTCCTGGTAAATTCAACCTAAGACTTAGGAAAACAGGACTTACATGTAAAACTTACACTACTACCATTTTAGAGATAAAGGAAAGTTCTTAAATGAAAAATAGCATCATGTCTTTCATACTCTTTAGTTCCTATACTGTCCAAACAGTATAGGAATTCTTTAAAGAGTAAAGTGAATCCTCATTTCTATACCCATTTGGAATTTACAATTTATGTGCTCAAACTAAGTATTTTCCAAACCTTATTGGAAGTGCAGAGAAATTTTTTGTACTTACAAAACTACACAGCTGTGGAGCCTTCCAAATGAAAGTGCACCTAACATTCAACTACAAGGAATTAAACTGTGGACTTATGAAACACGAACAAAATATCAAATAACCTAATAAATCACTTTCAATCAATTCCTATGGTTAAGTAAGCATGCTTATTAAATGTCTTCAGAATCTGGCAGTAACAGTTCATGTGAAAATAGACATTCAAAAATTCTACAAAATGAATTTCATAGTGCATATTAATGAATTTCATAGTGCATATTAATTTTGCTGATATGGAATGCTAATTTTGAACCTAAATGAAGTGAAATGTTATTTGCCACTCTATCAAAATTCCAGATGAAAATTGTGCTAAAGTTCTTTTTACTTTTACTGCCAGCAATACAAAATTATAGCAACTAGTTTCCCTGTTTATATAAGTTCCTCATTTTATCCTCTTGATATTTAAAGTAGAATGTTTACTAGGTAGCACTTTAAAAAACTGTTTGCTGACTGCTATAATAGAAAAGTTTTGAAATTCACTTCTTCAAAAAATAAAAAAGAGAATGGAATACATGAGAAAATGATAGTATATCATGTATTTTAAGCATTGTCAATGAGATTTTTATTGTATATGGCTTATATAAAGTAGCGTATAATACAATCTAGTTCTTTTTCACTGAAAATGTGGCAGTGAATCAGAAAATACTGTAAGCTTTCAGAGAATGAAATGGAAAGTTATTGTCATATTTCTTCTTTCCTTAAATGAGCCAGTATGGTCTTTCTCAGTTTAAGTTTATGTATTTTTTCTGTTATTATACATAAAATTAAAAATACATCAGGAAGACAAGAGCATGAGCTCATTCATGAAAGCTATGAACATCTTTCATCAATTAAGAACAACATTAAAAATTGCCCTGGCTTTCTTAGTTATAAATGCGAGAATGTCTGCGTATCTTCAAATTTCATTGACCCTACTGTTTCCACTATACCAAGTTTATTTAAAAAAAAAAAAATCACCTGGTGTTCTACTCCCTGGAACTTTCATATATAGTTGAACTGTATTCATACCCAATATGGGATGACCAACATGGCTTAGAAGGTTTCCTGCTGATACAACACGCACAAAAGCAGGAAGTTTAGTCAGCTCATGTAACTGCAACTTCCATCTGTAATAAAATAATGGAGTGTGAGTAGTAGTAATTAACCAGGTCCTCAAAACTCATGATTCAACCAAAAAAAGTGACACCTATAAAGATTATGTTAACAACCAAAAGTGATATTAACATTAAATTTTTTCCTAAGATAAAAGGTCCTAAAAGAGAAATTACTGAAATTCATACAATTTTATAACCTAGAAAATGAAGTTAACAATGTATTAATTTTAAATTTATAAAAGTTAAATTTGATATTCTTCAGTAAGAAGAAGCCTATACTGTAAAAATAAGTTTGAAATGTTAATTTTTTTAAAATGTATTTATTTATGTTTTTGAGACAGGGTCTCACAAGGTAGTTAAAGTTGGCCTTGAACTCACTACGTGACCAAGCTGGCCTTGAACTCTTGCAATCCTCCAGCCTCAGCCTCCCACATATCAAGATTACACAGAATTCACTGTGATATCCATTTTAGAAAGTTAAGATTTTTAACCAAAATCTGTATGTCAATACAGGAGGGAAACGGGACAAAAACAAGGAATACAAATGAATAGGAAACTAGATAATTCCCAATCCCATAAATTCCTTTTTATTCATTTCATAGCAACAGTAGAGGAACTTGTAGGCTTACTTTTTCTTATCAGAGAGGTCAATGTTCGTCCCAAATTTTATGGTTTTAAAAGGTCCTTTTTTTCTCTTTCCAGAACTAAAAAAGAAAAAGAAACGAAGAAGAAATCAAAGAAGGAGAAGGACAAAGGGGAGGAAGAGAAGGGAAAGAGGAGGAGGGGAGGGGGGAGTGGAGAAAAGGGGAAAAGATAGAGGAGAAGGAAGAGATAGAGGAGCAAGAGGAGGAGGGGAGGAGGAGGAGGAGGAGGAGGAGAATATTAAATCCATGCCTAACACACAAAAGTACTCATAGGATCTAAAAGTTACTTACATATCTGAAGATGTGGATTCATTATCTGAACAGTCTTTTAGTTGTGTTTTTCTCTCATTTTCTTCCTATAAAGAAAAATATTTACATACTTATTATCCTGTAAGAGGCAAATTCTGTATCATAAATAAATAAATAAATCATTTGCATGACAAGTAATGTCTCTGTCTTAAAAACAGATTTTACAAGTATATTCCACAGAAAATATTTTCAATTATCATATTAAACACATGGCAATGAAAGTGAAAATTCCCTGACATAGTACTCAACCTTCTCTATTACCACAAAATTAATATTACAAAATTTATCTGGTCCAGCAGAGATTCCAAATGACAAGGGAACATCTCTTTAAATGATGCCAAAGGAATTTAAGAGACAGTTAAAATTAATGCAATAATATGCAATAACTGACAAAAACATAACACCAAGCCTCTATTTTAATATCAGAAAAGATTATTTAGTTTTGCCTTTAGATTTTGCCCTATAAGAAAATCTGTAGATTCTTATTTGTTTCCAAGTAGGCTGAGAAAATAAAAAATTAAAGATCAATGATTATATCTGACAATGAAGAAATGTTTATTAAAACGTTGGCACATTCTGTAAATAAGCATAAGTATGATGCTTCTACATATGTGCTTCCACACATTTATAAATATACAAACTAAAAAAAATTCAGATCTTTCATATTTGGGTGCAATTTTGTTGAGGATTACTGTTCCTTCCTTGTTGTAAGCATATTAACAAAATTAAGGATTTCAGAAATCAGTTTTCATAAGCAAAGTCTTCACAATGTAAATTTAACAAGATATTTCATTATCATAAAGGAAATCAAATATTGAATATAGATGTGTATTTTTAATAAGGATATCAAGATTATAAGAACCACACAAAAGTGAAGATGAAACATAGACTGATATGTAGAAAAATGAGCTCCAAATGAATCCATATACAAAATAAAAACTAACACTATATGGGCCAGGGATTTAGTTGAGTGGCTCAAGCACTTGCCTGTTAAGTGCAGGGTCATCAGTTCAATCCCTGGTATAAAAAACAAAACAAAAAACAAAACAAAATGGATAAAATTTTTATAAAATTTATAAATCTATGCCAAAGATTACCTGATAGTTTTTAGCATGCATAACTTTCTTTTTTTTTCAGTCGTACCGGGGATTGAGCTGCTTGCAGGGCAGGCGCTTAAGTAACTGAGCTAAATCCCCAGCCCAGCATGCATAATTTTAAAATTTAAAAAAAGCCAAAAAAAAAACCACAACAGCAAAAACACCAACTTTAAAACTTCTCTACTGTGAAGATACCATTAAAAAAAGCAGATGAAAGACAAAAAGCAAAGATAAATCGGCACAGAAAAAGCATAATGCCAAAAAAAGCTTTAACAAGAATGTGCATAAAGCCTCCCTGCGAATCAGCGTCATGCACATGCCACCAGGAGGACAGCCAGACTCCAGTCTTTTCCCCAGATTCAGTGGCCACCTTGGACTTCAGGGGAAGAGAACAGAATGTCAACAAGAAGCAAGCCCTCCCTGCAAATCCATACATGCATGGGCCACCAGGGAAACCACCAGATGCCAGCTCCTTCTGGTATGGTACGCAGGCTAGGAAACAAGAGCCAATCCCAACCCCCACCCTGTAAGCGACCAGCTGATGAAAACACAGGCTGTGATGACAGCTATTGAGGTGAAATGCAATTGTGATGCTTGCAGTGTTTGGTGTTTCACTGAGTACAGGCCTAGGGTCTCTGGTTTGATCATCTATTCAGAGGATAACAGTACTCAGTGTGGTATCAAAGGGGGATCTCTATTTTCATTGTTGGGTTCAGTTTTATTCTGTTTTGTTTTGTTTGATTTTGTTATTTTGGATGGCTTGGATAGCTATATCAAAGATATATTATGCTAACCAATTTGGATTTATTATTGTCTTGTTTTGAAGTCTTTACTGCATTCACTTTGTTTTTATTGGTACTATTCCATTCTGTTTTGTTTGATTTTTACTGTATATGAAGTTATCTGCAGTTATTTTAAAGACAGGAGGCAGCATTATCATAACGGTCGTTGATTTCTTATTGTTTTGAAATCCTGTGTCAGTTACACTGGCTTGTTTTTATTGGCTTTATCCTGTTTTATTTTGCTTGGTTTTATTCTCTTTAAAATAAAAATTTAAAAGTTTTTTAAAATATGCACAAAGAACATTTACAATTCAATATTAAAGACAAATATTATGGTTAAAGAAATTAAATACATTTAATGAAAGAGCATATGCATATGGATATTTCAATGAAAAATGCTTAATAAATGGCTTGAAAATGCCACTTATTGATACTTGCTACAAGAAGAATGAATCTTTAAAATCTTCTGTTTGAGTTATGTTTTGCTTTGTATTTTATTTTTGGTTTGGTTGGGTTTTTCTTGGTTTGGCTTGGCTTGGTTTGGTTTGGTAGGGGCATCAAGGTCTCAACCTATGTTGTTCAGGATGGTCTTCAACTCACTAGGATGGCCTGGACCATGTAGCAATTCTCCTGTCTCAGCCTTCCAAGTTCTGGGATTTTAGGTATATGCTGTCATGCCTGGCAACCTTTAAAAGTTTATTTAAACCAACAAATAGAAGATTTATGATTTGGCTTGTGTTTAGATGTCCCTATCAAACCCTTATGCCATCATAGAAGGGTTTTTTAATAGAGCTGGCTAGATGTAGTGTATGATTGATTTGTGGTTCAAATTAGGATTAAGGGTGCTAGGATTAAGGGTGTGAGTGCTATCCGCCCTAAGAGTGAATAGCCTGGATATATAAGACAGTGAAAGAGGCTTGCACCTAATTACTTGTAGCAAGAGACCAGCTTGCTGTCCTCTGCTCACCACGGACTGTTTCTTCTCTCCAATGAACCTCCAATCTCCTATGCATCTCCAACCATGCCATGCCAACCTGCCTTGGAGCCGGACCAAACTATA
>PVJX010034713.1:0-18715 GCA_004027295.1 Dolichotis patagonum | reverse complement strand
TTTTTTTTTTTTTTTTCTTTCTTCTCTTTAAATAAAATTAAAAAAAAAATAGCTTTCATTTCAGGAATTCTGTAGACTCATGCCCTAAGCACTCAAAAAGAGTTCATCTGCACATCAAATCTTAAGTGTTACTTATTGAAACATAGGCTGCATCTAGTACTGACAGGTTTGTTCAGGTGTAAAGAAGTAATTCCAGTCTCAGATATTTACTTTGAAACCATGGAGATGCCACAAAATGTATTAGTCATCAAATACGTTAGCACTTTTTAAATAGCTAACTTGTATGTGCATATATAATGTATTATTTCATGTAAAAAACAATGCCTGAATGTCACAGCAGGATGTGGGTCATAGTTCTGTTTTGTTTTTTTAGTTTCTCTTTTCATTTCTATCTATCTTTAGGCTAGCTTTAATCCATTGGGATATGGTTAAGAATCTTTAAAAATCTCATACAATGAAATAAAATATAAGGTAGAGTAGGAAAACAATGAATGTTTGAAAATTTTTGGAAATTCCACCGTGAGTCTTATCTACCATCAGAAAATCTGTTGCTTTGTCCTTCAGAGATGCCTTTACTTGGTACAAGTATATAATAAGTAAGATTTAAGAAAGCCAGGAATTCCGGATCCACTCTCCAAAAATACAATCAATTTGGTTGTTTGTGTTTATTCATGAGTTGTTCACTCAGTAAACATCTATCAAGTCTCAGAATTACAAAAGAAAAGAAATGAGTAGATCTGTTCATTGTCTCTCAAGAATATGTTAACAATCCAGTTGGAACCAGACATTCAACCCCATGGCACCAAACCTTAAACAATCTTCATGTACACGTTTGGTACTCCTTTCTTCTTGTCTCTCCCTTTGGCTTTCGAAGAGTCATACTTTTTAAACACTGGGTTTTTTTTTTTTTCCTTAAATTAAGAAATATTTAGCCACGGTGGGACACACCTGTAATCCCAGTGCTTGGAAGGCTGAGGCAGGAGGATTGTGGTGAGTTCCAGACCAACCTGACTGCATAGTGAATTCCAAACCAGTCTGAAATACATAGTGAGACCCTGACTCAAAAAAGAAAGAGAGAAAGAAAGAAACAAGCAGGCAAACAAGCAAGCAAGAAAGACAGAAAATAAAGAGGCTAGGATATCCAAAAGATGCATTTTTATAACAATGTATTTTCATATGCCTAGGGTGTTTTCCAAATAAATTTAGAAGTTGTCCTAGTACAGTATTTTAAGTAGAACCCTAAGAAGAAAAACAAACTCTGGCCACATGTTCTGAATTTAAACATTCATGATAATTCACTGTGTCTTTCTGATCCCATATTTTATTGCTCACTTGTAAGGAAACAATAAGCCACCAGCCTGATAAGGGCCCCGTGGAGATGACCTGCAGGGTTCCAATGAGATGCTAGTGAATGCTCCCGCTGTCCTATTCTGGGGTGAGTCTGCACATTCGCTTTTTATCAAAGTATCTACACAAGAAGGCAAATTAATAGCAAAGAACTGGTTTATGAGTATGGAATCAGAGCAGAGGGGAACAGCTGGAGATCTACCTAGGGTTTTCGTTAGTCCCCAGCCTGTCTGAGGAGTTGGGGAACCCATTACATCTGAGGGCAATGAGTTACAGTCACGTGCTCCTCACTTGACCTGTGAGATGGCCTCAAAGCACACTCACAGGACTTCAGCTGCACAGAAAACATCCAGCTACAGGCTTAGTTTTGTCTTCCTCCTCCAGTTCTTACCCACTGTCAGTGGGTTTTACCTGCTTTATGTCTCCAAGTGACCTGGGAAGCATCTCACTGATGTCTCCATTGACATTAACAAGGATTGGCCAGGGTCTGAGCCAGAGCAGTAGGCTTCCCTTCATTAACCCTGAAGAAATGCTTTCTTCAGACGCAACACACACAGGTTCCTCAGCTCGGCTTCACGTTACTTTTGTCTAGCAAAGGCATTGACAAGAGATTTCACACCAGCAAAAATGCAGGATGTATGCATACTATTTTAGAGGAAATATTACCCAGGACTTAAGCACAAAATCCTCAGTGTTACTTGGCATGTTGCCAACTTAAAGAAATACTGATCACTTGTCTAGCAATTTATTGCTCCTGTAATCTGTGAAATGACAAGTTAACTGAACTCTTTGCTAAAATCTTCAAATCATCCATCGGCGAGTGTTTATCAAACTTTTTATTACTGTCTTTTGCAAATGGGAGGAGAACCAAGAGATGGAAGGAGGGAGGATAAAAGAATTAACATGTGCTATAAACATGTATCAACTCCCACGGTGAAGGGAATCATTAGGTACTGCAAACATATACTAATTAAAATTAAGAATTTGGAAAAAAACTAAAGCAATTCCAAAAAACCACAATTGTCTCCATTGTTCCTGCCACAGCAGGTATGATTCCAAGGCTTTCTTCTCCAAAGCACTTCAACATCACTATGCTTCATTATGAAACTGGATGGCTGATTTGCTTATCATCAATGCGCTGATTGATTTATTTAGTCTTTTGAGGCAAGGTTTCGCTATGCAGTTCAGGATGGCTTTGAACTCACTTTGTAGTCCAAGCTGGCTTCAAAACTCACAGCGATCCTTCTGCCTCAGCCTCCTGAGTACTGGAATTACAGGCATGTGTCACCATGCCTAGTCTAATATACTGATGTTTGAGTGTGATTCAGTTGATTTCAGCTTTTATCTACTTATGTGCTTTTCCTTAAACAAAATAAAGTAACACAAAGTTAATTACTGTATTGTATGAATAGTCATTTATTCTCTTTTTTACTTCTGTGAGATACAAACGTGAAGTATGGCATAAGGAGGGGGTCCTGCAATATACTGTCACTCTAGGGATGGCTTTCCCTACTTCTGTTAGTGTCTGGATTTGCCAACATGAGGGGAAGGATGAATGACAAACAGCCACTGGAGAATTACGTCTTGAAAAGTTTTCACACACATCCACACGCATTCCAAATCAAACCATCTTCAAATCAAAGCCTGAATCCCTGATCCCTTGATTATTAATGATAATGCATTCAAAATCTAAACTCATAATACATGAACAGCAGGAAATCTCAAAAATCCAATTCCTACAAATCGTATGTGTTGTTATTCAAAACAAATATTTTGGTAAAGTTGTCATCTTTGAATCAATCTATAGATTAATTTCCAATAGCCAGTTGGTTTGTATGTATCACCCACTATCAAATAACATAGTCACTAGAGCTCATTTGTAGTACTTCTATTGATTCTCTGCTAAGAACCTTAAAAACACATTGTCACATACATCACTTTTTATCTTTTTGTTGCTGCTATTATCACGTAAACTTCTCTAGAGAGTCAAATCTGATTTCTAATGTTTGAAGCAACACAGTGAATCTTTGTGTTGAGAATTTGGCACTACCTTTTTCACTGGGATTACTCTAATTCTCCTACTTGGAGTCTTCCCATTGCTGATTATTTCTTGACTTTAAGAATGTTCTTAGTGGTTTTACCATATGTAGTCTGCAAATAATCTTCTCACTGGTACACATTAATCCCGCTGGGAAACAGGACCATTCTGGACAGTAGACTGCATACTCCCATGTACCTCCTCCTTCTACTGCTGGCCATTGTGAGACATGATCTATGATGCAACACTATGCTAAGATACTGGCAAGCCCACCTCCTTTGATAGCTGTCTATCTCAGACCTTTCATTATTGACATTTACAAACCCAGAATGGCTCCTCGTGGTGGAGATGTCCAAAGATCCCTATGTGGCCACAAGCCACCTTCTCCAATGTTCTAACATTGTTGGCAGGATATTCTGAATCATCCTAGCTATCACTTCCAGGCCCAGGTCCATGTGGTTGTCAACATTCTGTGGGCTTCATGAAATCAACCACTTCTTCTTTGAAAGCCTGTCTTCCTTCAAGCTGGCTTGTGCTGGCACCAGGCTCAACCAAGTCATCCTCTTTGCAGTCTATGTGCTTGTTTTCATGATGTCCCTCTGCTTCTGGCTGGTTCCTTCCTCATCCATTCTGATTCCCATCCTGAGGATGTAGTCAGGAGAGGGCCACAGAAAGGCCTTCTTTCCCTATCCCTCCCACCTCTGCATGGTCAGGCTCTTCTTTGGTAGTACTAAGTCATGTGGATGGCCCCACAGACCTGCCGTCCCTCTTTTACAGGTTTTTTGATCCTGTGTTGAACCCTCTAATCTATAGCCTGAGGGACACAATATCAAGTGTCTTAAACAGGATGCTCTTCCAACAAAAGTTGTTCCCATTTGGTATGACACTGAAACCATCAACCTCAGTGTTCTGCCATCTTGGGTGCCAAGTACTGCCAAAGCTCAGTTTTCTCTTTATCTGAGACTGAATAATACAAATTCCATAAAGCATTCCATTTGCCACACCACAAAGCATTTGGGTTTTGTGGGATTCATTATTTCTAATTTTATCAAAGATAGGTTGCTTGTTTTCCACTTAATTACATATAAAGTTGATAACTGCTATGGGAAGAAATTCATTTTACACATTGCTATGACTTCCAACAGCTTAAAAGAGACACCTAGGTGTTAACAGGGTGCACTCAGGCACAGCAGAACCATGAGCATGACCACATGTAGTCCCAACAATGCTAAGTTTAAAAAGCCATCAACCACCGCAGGAGACCCCAGAGCCCCCTGACACCTCTGTCCATTTTCACCCCACATCTGTTTATTTCCTCTCAACGATTCTTGCTCTTACACAGAATCAGTGCACCTAGTTGCCTGCTTAGACTTATGGGAAATGGACTTTTATTGATTAAAGACTGTTATCTATTGACAAAATCTGTGATCAAGGTTATCAGTCACGGGCTTGCGTAGGCTCAGCAGGTTCACTAGTATCTAGGCACAGTGTTCCATCATAGAGCATGTCCACAATGGCCAGGAGGGAGAGGACGAAGTGTGGGGGAGTGTGCAGTCTGCTGTACAGAATGGTCCTGTTTCCCAGCAGGGTTAATGTGTAGCAGGGAAAGGAGCCCACAGAGGAGCATCTGCATTCTTGGATCAAGGGAGAATCCCCAAAGGATGAGCTCTGTGTTGGAGTTCTGATGTCCCTCTTTTCACTATGAAAGAGATGAAATCCACACACATTCAGCAGTCCATTGTTGATAATTCTTCAACCAAACACCCCAAATTCTCTCTGCTTTAGAGTCTAAATGGCCACTTCTTTCTAAACTTTTCTTACCTTCTGCATGTCTGCATACACATGTGCTCCTCACAGTAGAAGCAGTTAGTAAGCATCACAACTCAACCACTAAGGGCAATGTGGGATGATTAATCATGGCTGTCAACTTGATTGGGTTGAAAGATGACTGGAAAGTTGGTAAAGCAAACTTCAAGGTCTGTCTGTTTCCAGAGAAGACTGGTATGTGGCTCAGCAAACCTGCCTACCCAATAATCTGGAGGTTCACATGCGATAACAGTGCAAGCAGAAGAAGGTGTTCATTCGCTCTTGCCCATACTCGACTCTTCTTGAGAAAATTCACTGTTCTGCTCTTTCATCTGTGGCATCAGCTCCAAGTTCTAAGCCTTTGAAAGTAGCCTCGCACCACTGACTCTCCACAGGAGTTTTCAGGCCCTTGGCTTTGGACTGGGGTAGCATCTCCATCCTCTGTCTTCTTCTAAGGCTTGAGCACAGTGATCTTTGCAGATACTGGTTTCTCTCCAGTTTGTAAGTGGTCTATTCAGCCCCTGATTATGTGAGCCCATTGAAGAAATCCTTTCTTTCAGTTATATGCATTTTATAGGTTTCATTTCCCTGAGGAAAATAAATAGATATACTAGGTATATATGGAAAGACACAAATAGATGTATCTACATGGAAAAGGGGGTTTTAATAGTAATATTAATAGTTATCACTGTTATTATTAGGTACTTAGTCCACTGTGTGTTGACCAGTGCCATATAAAGAGAACCCCATTTATCATCATAGAAAGTCAAATCAATTTCTCATTAGCATTTCAGTTTATGAATGCAAGCATTAAGCCAAAGGTAAATGTTAGGCTCATACCCAGTCTGAGTCTCAAACCAAAATTAACCAGGATAATGTAGTACATTTTTATCAACATTGAGAGTGGAGCCATGTTATCCCAATGTAGGCTATGGCAGGTGAATGTGGGTTTCTTGTCCATGAACATATGGCATGATGAGGCCAGGGCAGTGCAAGATTATGTGTGGAAATCTTCCCTTTCCCATCTACAAGTCCTGCGGGCACAGCTGAGAAGCTGATCCAGGGTCTTAGAGGAGAACAGAGAATAGGATTGGAGACTGTTCTCGTTGATATTACAGGTTCAGTTTAGAATTAAAAATGGTGATAATACTCAGAATCAAGATGTCCCTAGTTTTACATATACCACTTACATATTTGTGCATATGCACATAAACACACACACACACACACACACACACACACACACACAGACTTACTAAGGGCACCCTTATAGTAATTATTAGCTGGTTTACACAGCATAACAACCCTATCAAGTAGGAACTCTCATTAAGCACTTTTATGTGGGAAAACAGGTACAGAGAGAGTAAATAATACAAAAAATGCATCCAACTAACAAATACCTGGCCTAAGGTCAAATTTAGGCAATTTTATGGCCAAACTGATAACCATAACTGATATTAAAAGAAGAGAGACCATGGAGTTCCAAAAGAAGAAAAAGGAAGAGAATAGAAAGAATGTTTTTTACCTCCCACCAAAGATGAGCACTAACATTTGCTGAAGGATCCAGCTCGACTTTACATGAGTGTGCAAAAACATGGATAAGGTAGGTGGTCTGTGTAGGAGGAGAAGAATTCAACAAGAAGCCAAGACCTGTGAGTCGACTCCATGCACAGGCTGACTGGGGCAGGGCCAGACGCCAGCCCTCTCCTGTGAGTTGGCACCATTCATGGGCTGTAGGGGATGGGAACAAGAAGTCAACAAGAAGCTAAGACCTCCTGTGAGTCAGAGCCATGCATCGGCTGACTGGGGAAGAGCCAGGACTGAGACCCTTGCAGCGTGTGGGCAGGGAGATAAGAAGATCCAACATCCTCCTCCCCCTGTAAGCAACTGCGTGATCTAGACAAACACAGCTGTGATGATATCTGAGGTAAAATATAATTTAATACTTGTAGTGTTTAATATTTCACTGACTTTGCAGGCCTAAAACTGGTAGTCTAATCATCTATTTATTATCTATTTAGAGGATAACAATATGCGATGTAGCATCTATGGAGGATCTCCTTCTGAATGGTAGCCATTGTTAATTCCCTATTATCTTGTTTAGAAGTCCTGTATCATTCTCATTGTTTTGTTGGGTTGAGTTTATTTTGTTTTATCTTGTTTGATTTTATTATATCTGATGGCAGGGGCAGCTATTTCAAAGATAACAAGATATATTATGGTAGCCATTTTGGATTTCCTATTATCTTGTTTTGAAGTCCTGTACTGCATTCATTGTTTTGTTTTTATTGGTTCTACTCTATTCTGTTTTGTTTGATTTTACTATGTTTGAAGGTATGGGCAGCTATTCTAAAGACAAGAGGCATTAAGGTAACCACTGTTAATTTTCTATTATCTTGTTTTGAAATCCTGTGTCACTTACAGTCTTGCTTTAATTGGCTTTATTCTGTTTTATTTTGTTTAGTTTTATTCTGCTTAAAATAAAATTTTAATAAATAAGGATGAGAGAGCAAGGAAAGACTACCATCCAAGACCACATTCTTTGAATTCATGGGACAGCACAGATGCTGACATCACAGTCAACACATCATGGTTAACCAATTGAAGGGCACTGAAAATTTTTCCTATAGTTTATCCAAACTGGATGTACAATTTCTAAACTCAATAGGTCTTAAAACTGCCTTTATATGGTGACAGCTCCATGAAAATGTTGTGTGCTCTGTTACAACATGTGTTGTGCATAGAGAAATTTCTCTGGGCTCTTTCAGTGCACTGTGAATACCTCTAGTGACAGATACACAAGTGGACATCATTTGAAGACATGAAGTGTCACATACACGTAAGATATCGCTGCTAATATTACCATTATGTCAGAAATTATTTTAACCCTGGTAGGGTGGCTCAGCTTTCTGTGTTCCGACTGCATCTCTTCTAGACAGAAAGAGCACTGGGGCTGGCAGGTCACCAAACCTTTGCACACTTGGCTTCTGTATCCCCTTTAGAAGCATGGGAGCTTTGGAGCACCATCTTGACCCAGAGCCGAACTGCCTCCAGATTCAGTGCTCGCTCTGAGTCATCAGCAAAGGTGCCAGAGGAACTCCTTTACCTTTAAACCTGGTCCCAGCCCATCCACCAAGAAACAGGAGACTACTCCCAACTCAACTGATTTCAGAATTCCAATTTTTTATAATCCTTTACCTGGGATTTACGCTTCTCAATTTTACGCCATATCTCTACAAGTGGGAGTTCACGAATTGGTTAATCTCTTTATCCCCAACACATACATGTTCTTAGCACATAACAAGCACTCAAAAACCTCTTGTTCCAACACAAGGGTGTCCACCGTCTCCACTCCTATTCAACATAATCCTGGAAACTGTAGCTGGAGCAATTAGACAAGAGAAAGAAATAAAAGGAATAAGGATAGGAAAAGAAGAAGTTAATCTATAATTATTTGCAAATGACATGATACTATACTTAGAAGATCCCAAAAATTCCACCAATAGACTTCCATATTTAATAAACAAATTCAGTAACATACCTGGTTATAAAGTCAATGCTCAAAAATCAGTAGCCTTTTTGTACACAAATAACAAACTCACTGAGAGAGAAATCAGATAAACAATACCTTTTATAATAGCATCCCCAAAAATGAAATACATAGGAATCAATCTAACAAAGGTTGTAAAAGACCCCTACATTGAACACTGCAGTGCTCTGAAAAAGCAGATTGAAGAGGATGTTAGAAAATGGAGAGATATCCTGTGCTCTTGGGTAGGAAGAACTAATATAGTGAAAATGGCCATACTTCCAAAACTGTTACACAGATTCAAAGCAATCCAAAGCAAAATTCCAATAGCATATCTCACAGAATTAGACAAAACAATCCTAATATTCATCTGGAACCAGAAGAGACCCAGAATAGCAAAGGCAATCCTGGACAACAAAGACAAGACAGAAGGCATCAAAATTTCTGACTTGAAATTATACCATAAAGCTACTGTGATTAAAACAGTGTGGTACTGGCAAAACTGTCTCTACACACGCCAAAGATTAAAACTGGACCCATATCTTTCACCATGTACTAGGCTAAAATCAGAATGGATCAAAGATCTTAACATTAAAACAGAAACTTTAAGTCTTCTGGAAGATAGAGTAGGTAAAACTCCTGAAGACTTTGGTGTAGCCAAAAACTTTATAAACAAAACCCAGGTTGCACAGAAACTATCACAAAGAATCACCAACTGGTATACTGAAAAGCTTTTGCACAGCAAGAGAAACCACTGAGTGAAGGGACAGCCCACCATGTGGGAGAAATTGTTTGTCTGCTGTATCCTAGACAAAGGGTTACTATTGAGAACATAGGAAGAACTCAAAAAAATCAATTCTCCTAGATTTAAACACCCTCTCCAAACATGGGCATCTGAGATGAATATGCATTTCTCAGGTGAAGAAATACAAACAGCAAACTAATACATGAAAAAATATTCAACATCACTAATCATTTGAGAGATACAAATTAGAACACTGAGATAACACCTCACCCCAGAAATATGGCTAGTAACAAGAAATCAACCAGTAACAAATGCTGCTGGAGAGGCTGTGGAGAAAAAGGAACACTTTTCCACTGTGGGTGGGAATATAGACTAGTACAGTCACTGTGCAAATCAGTGTGGAGATTCCTCAAAAGATCTAGGATTGGATGTCCCATTCAATCCAGCTTTTCCTTTCTGGGTATCTTTCAAGAAGAATTAAAAACATCATATCACAGTGATATATGTGCACTCACGTTTATAACAGCACAGTTTATAAAAGCCAAATCTTGGAAACAACCTAAATGCCCATTGACTGAAGAATGGATTAAAAAAAAAGTTGTGGTATTTTTATACAAGCCTTAAAGAATGATTAGCTGGACACTTAGGTAAATGGATGCACCTTGAGAACATATATTAGTGAAATAAATAAGACACACATGTGTTGAGCTGGGGATTTAGCTCAGCAGCATAAGCACCCGACTGGCAAGCACAAGGTTGTGAGTTCAATCCTCAATACCAAAAAAAAAAGTCACATGTGTGAACATTGTATTGTTTCATTAGTGTGACAAGCTGAAAGAAAAAATATATGTATATAAAAGTAGTTGAGATAATTATACTACTGATTTCTCTGAGTTTACTGAAGAGAAAGATTTGTGCTGGTATTGTTCAGACAATTGAATGCAGAGGTCTTATGCTCTGGGTGAATGGTTTACATATAATGTGCAATGTATATACCATTGTTACCCCTGATTGATATGCTTTGAAATTTTATTGTAGTTTTCTCCCTCCCCCTCTGTCTCCCCCTCCTCTTCCTCCTTCTTCTTTCTTTTTATATTTGAATAAAATGGATTTAAAAAAAAAAATCTTGTCCCATACAGGAACTTTTAACTGTCTATTGATCTCATTTCCAAGTTTTCAGGGTTGACCTGTCTTCTGATTTCTAATCCTCTTAAAATCTTGCTAATTTGAGGTTATAGTGCAGGAGAAACTTCATCGTAATTGATAACTGTTACTTTGTTTTAGGCATTATATAAAATGCCTTAATATTGTCCTCACAATCAAATATGTAAAGAAGGGATCAATATTACACTTACATAAGAATTGGGAAAACAAAGTTTAGAGAAGCAAATTTATTTGCTCAAGGTCACAGACCTATTTAGTGGTAGCAAATAATTCAAGACTAAGCAGCCAGACGTACGTGAGAATAAACAAGCACTAATGTTTAATTAAATGAACAACTAAATGGTCATCAATGTGTCCAGATTTCTGCCCATCATATATGGGCTGGGGATAGGTTACCTTTTATTCTTTTGAGCTATAATAAGTTTATTAGATTTGTCTAATTCTTGCTTTGGCTTACACTACATTAATAATCAAGAATATGCTATTACTCTATGATATAAAAAAATAAATGAGTGAGGGAAGCAAGAAAATGACTGCTTGAACATGCTGAAAATGTTCATTGATTTTTATTACAGGGACCAGGGGCTGCTGGCTGATTTAGTGAGTGTGCGGCATTACTGAGTGTGTGGTGCCGGAAGGCCAGGATGGGGCCGTGTGGAAACTCTTGTTAGGGTGTCACCCCAGATGACGCAGGCAGGAGGGTGGAGACAATATCCACCTGAAGCGAGGGGGTGGGAAGCCACAGGTGGCAGGTGACTCACTTGCCACAAGCAATTGGCACCTGTAGCATCTCTGGCATGTGAGCCAGGGACTGCCAACAGCCAGCCTGCAGGGCCGCTGTGACTGTCCACCTTGAGGGCTGCACACTCTTGTTACATGTGAGCTGCTAGCATGGACAAAAGTAGAAGAGACCTGGAATGCTATGGTGCTGGACCTCACCGTACCCATGTCTTCCAACAGGGAAGTGCGTCACGCCTTGCTTTCTTGACAAACTTCAGATCATCATGGCTCATTTTTATCTTTTTAAAACCTTTATTGTTGTATGTTAGTTTTTAAAGGAATTTTATTGGATATATGTAAGGCATGCCACACACTCTTTATAGAAAAATGGTTATTATGGTGGAAAAAATTAACATATCCTTCACCACACACAGAAATAAGAGAAGCTGTAATCTACACATTCTCCCAAATTTTGATTCTGAGCCCAAGTTCTTTTAGCTCTGATCTTCCCATTGTACATTTTATTTATTTATTTAGTTAGTTAGTTAGTTAGTTTAAAGATAATAAAACCCACAACAGAATAAATCCAATTAAAAAGGCAGTGAAATTGATACCAAACTTCAAAGCAGGATAATAGGTAATAACAATGGCTACCATAGTATATCTTTTTATCTTCACAATAGCTGTCCATTCCATCAGATATAACAAAATCAAACAAAAAAAAACCAATAAAACCAATCAAAACAGAATATTCGATGAAGCAAAATAATCGGAACAAAACAGAACAGTGAGGACAATACTGGATTTCAAAAACAAGACAGAAGGAAATCCCCCATATTTGCTGGACTGCACACTGTTACAGCTCAGCCTGTCCTCCCAAACAGCTGCTTGCTTACAGGGCAGGGGATTCTCCGCCTTTGTGCCAGTAGGCTTGGTAGGTTCCCAGGAGGTGCTATCTGACTTTTCTCTTCCTGGCCCTGCAGGACTTGTGCAGCTTACTAGAAAGGCTGGGTAGTTGGTTTGTTGATTGACTTCTCCCAGTCCCAGTATGGCCGACTCTCAGGAGGCGCTATCTGACTTTTCTCTTCCTGGGCCTGGCATAGCTTGCCTTTTCTTTTTTTTAATTAGAAATCAAACTCAAGACCTCACGCTTGCAAGGCAGATGCTGTGCTGCTGAGCTACACCCCTGGCGACGTTAAATCTTTAGATCTGCTCATCCTCCATATTTGCTACATTTGTCTTTTCAGACAATGTTTTCCTATTCCTCCTTCCACACTGTAACCGTTCTAATCACTGTTTTATTCTCCATCTCTCTATAGTCAACCTCTTCATTAGATTTCATATACAACATCATCCAATAGTTTTGATGTGTCTGGTTTATTGCACCAAGTAAAATATTCTCTAGATCCATCCATGTTGTAGTGAATGGTAAGATCACCTCACTTTTTAAGGCTAATGTTTCATGGTGAATATATATCACCATATTCTACCCACTTATTTGTGGATAACACCTAGGTTGTTTCCACCACTTTCCTTTTGTGAATAGTATTGAAATGAGCATGGAGACATTTTAACAAGGTGGTGATTTCATTTCCTTCAGGACTGTACCAAGGAGAGGATTTTTCAAAACAAGCTGGGTTAACAGCAGTGGCTCCTTGAACTCGGCATGGTTTCACAGATTGCTGCTCTAGCGTTGGGGTGTCTGAGTTCTCATCCTCTTGTGAAACCTTAGAAAAGTTGCTTCATGTCCTTGGGCTTCAGTTTCAATAACCATAAAGTGAAAAGTTGAACTAAACTGCATTTAAGTTTCCTTCCTGTTTTCTACCTCTCATAAATCTGGATTTTCATATTTTAAAGGAATGTAGAATAAGTTTCATACAGAGAAAATGCAATAGACCTTTGAAGATAATTGACTCTCTCAGGCCGTACACACAGTATGAACTGAAGAGTGAGATTGAATTAATGGGCAAGTTAATTATTTCAATGCTCTAAGAAATAAACATTTCGTATGACTGGCTAAAACATAATGAGAAACGCCCAGTCTAATAAAAGAGAATTTGCTTAGCCTTCTAGGATATTACTAAGAGTAAGTTTTACTGGGGAAGTTTCTAGGCCCCAAAATAAAACTTCAATATCTAATTCTCTGCATATACTGTCTGCATTATAAATAATAATTTTAATAGAGAGTATTTATTGAGCACTTTGAAGTGTTAGGAATTGCGCTACATTGCATGCATTATGTTACTATCCTGTCTGCAGTTTATGGTAGTGTACAGTGGTACAGCATTTGTCTCGCATGTGCAAGGCCCGTGGTCTAAACCCTAACAGAGCCAAAGCATAAAAAATAAAAACAAAACTCACATTCTTTGAGTTCAGAACTTTTATTATACTCATTTTACAAAAGAGGTGACACAGGCAAAAGGAAGGTAAGAAACTTTCACACAGCATGGATATGACTCAACCTGCAGCCCAAACCAGGTCAGTCAGACTCCAAAGACCACGCCCGTAGCCACTAAGCACACTGCCTCCCTGTAGCACAGCCTTATGGAAACTTTCTCTGTCAATACTGAAGTAAGGGTTAAGCAAATCAGACTTTTGATCTACTGTACAGCAGGGTAAGTACAATTAGTAACAATATATTATATTTTTGAAAAATGCTACGATAGGTTTAAAGTGTTCTCACCACAAAAAAGATAATGATAATTACTTCCACCTGAGATAATTTATGTAATTTAAGTAATTCCATAATGAACATGCATTTCAAAACAACATGTTCACAGTAAATGCATACAATTTTGTCAATTAAAATCATTTTTTTAAAGACCCACTACTGGCCATGTGAGGGCTGCTGCCAGACTGGAACAGACAGACCCCAGCCTCTCCCCATGAGTCAGCACCATTTGCAGACTGGAGGTAGAGAGGAGAAGGCCACACCAGCAAGCAGGCCGGCTCTGGGAACCAGCGCCATGCATGGGCCGCCCCCAGACAGGAACAGCCGCACCCCAACCCCTTCCCAGAGCTGGCAAACAACAGGTACCAACACCCCTCTCACCATAAGGGACCGGCTTATCCTGAGAAACACAGGCTGTGATGATACCTATGGAGGTGAAATGCAATTGGATGCCTGTGTTGCTTTGCTGTTTCAGTAACATTGCAGGTTAGGGCCAGTGGTCTGATCACAGGTTCAGAGGATAGCGGTATGCAGTGTGGCCTCTGGGGGGGCTCTCTTTCTGAGGGCTGCAGCCATTGTTGCTTCCCTATGGTCTTGTTTTGGAAGTCCTATATCATTTCTATTGTTTTGTTGGATTGGATTTTATTTTCTTTTGTTTCGTTTATGTCAAATCTCATGGCAGGAACAGCTATCTCAAAGATAGCAAGAAATATCATGGTAGCCATTTTGGATTTACTATTGGTTTGTTATGAAACCCTTTATTGCATTCATTGTTTTATTTTTATTGCTTCGATTATATTCGGTTCCATTTTATTTTTATTATGTCCAAAGTTATCTGCAGCTATTATGAAGACATCAAGAGGCATTATGGTAACTACTGCGGATTTTGCAATTTTGAAATCCTGTATCTCTTACACTGGTTTGTTTTGATTGGTTTTATTCTGTTTTATCTTCTTTAAAATAAAATTTTGTTAAAAAGACCCACTACCTTCACACCACAAAATGGTTTTAATGTTTTGAAAATCCACTTATAAAAAGGTAAGAATATTTGTTTTGTGTTTTCCTAGTAATTTGTTTTGTTTCATTTTGTTTTGTTTTTCCCTCTAATACAGAAAGGATAGGTATACATGTAGAGACTCATAAATGAGTAGACCTTCTCCTAAACAGTTTGAGAATCGATTATATAATGCATGATATAATGAACAGCTACTTTGAAGAAAAAGAGACATTATGGTATCCATTGCTGATTCTGTAGTGTCATGCTGTGAAATCCAGTAATGTCATGTTTCTTTGTTCAGAGTGATTTTAGTCTGCTTTGTATTGTTTAATTTCAACATACATAAGGCTATAGACAGCTATTTTGAAGAGAACGAGAGACATTATGACAGCCATTGTTGATTTCCCTATCGTCTGGTTTTGAAGGCCTATAATGCCTTCATCACTCTGTTCTGATCAGTTTAATACTATTTTGTTTCCTATGAATTCACTGTGTGAAGATATGGACAACTATTTAGAAGAAAACAAGAGACATTATGGTTACCAGTAATGATCTCCTGCTGTTTTGCTTTGAAATTTGTGTCATTTACATTGTTTTCTTCTGATCGGCTTTGTTCTGTTTTGCTATGTTTAGTTTTATCGTCTTTAAAATAAAAAAAGAAAAATAATACTAAATAATAAAGTAAGAATATAGTCCATATATATCACAAATATAATAGTAGTATATGAGCCATTTTTCCAATTAGGAAATTAAATACATAATCTAAAATAGAAATATTCACTATTCTCAAAACAAGATGGAAGATGCACTATCCCTTTGATAATTAGAAAAATAGCTTTTAAAACATGAAAAAATATTTTCCCCTATCACATAAACAAAAACAGAAAGATTAATACTTTCTATCGGAGTTGAGCATGTGGACCTCAGTTCATGGTCCTGATAGAAATCTAAATTGATTTGTGGGAAATTTAGAAATACCTTTTTAAGAGTTTAAATGTTCACACTTCTTGAGGAATTCTAATTCTAGCAACATATCCTACAGAAATATTCTCATATACATCTACCAAAATACACACATTTATTTTAAATTTGTGTCACATTTGAGCAAAATGTGATAAATAACATAACAGTGAGAAATGGGGCCATTAAATAAAACATTCAATGACTATGTTATAAAATACTATGCAGCTATTCATGTAAAACCTTTTATGTAACATTAATAGATGAATTAAAAGTAACATGGAGTAATGGGTTAGATTTGGAGTAAGCAAATTAGATGAGTGTATGATCCTTTCCAGAACACAGGTTGTGATAGATGACTAGACAGCTAAATTTTTAAGAGGATCATGAGAATGGAAAGGTTGCATTTCCAGTTATTCAAAATGTAATTTTCATGCTGTGCACTGTCCTGAATGAGAAGGGAAGCCAATGATTGAAGAGGGAATAAAGAGGCTGAACACAAAATAATTGGATTTCCTGGCACAGAAGACAGTCAGCCCTGTAGGACTGGGCTGTTCAATCTTTTCCATCAGACACAGGACACTAAAACATTAGTGTGTGAGGGCAGTTATTGAGTGGACCGTGGCAAGACCACCAGTGGGTAACTTGTCCTCCTGGGCTACCTGCCCCATCAAAGCCAACACCCACTGCCTGTCCAGTATGATTTCACAGCATCAGAACCCTGACAGTTGTCCTTCCCGCCTGCCTTCAGATTGTCAGAAATGCTTCAGCAAGATAATCTTGTTTCATAATGAATTTAGCACGTAGATGCACAGATTCAAGGTAGGCTATGAAGAGCAGGTCTCCAGGGACCTGTTGTGATAAGAGTCAGTCCTAGATACCTGAGGAGGGTGGGGATTACACAAGGCTAGGATTCCCCCTGCCGATTTCATCTATTTTAATTCCTACTTCTTCTGAAGCCTGTGGCTCTACTAGATTCTTGGCTGTCATGTAGGTCTCTGAAACCTGCCTGGATACTTAAGAAAATAACAGAAATGAAACAAAACAAATACACACTGAGTTCTCAGGGTCTACTGTCATACAGTGGAATACCACGCAACCATCAAAAAACAGGGAAAAACAACATAGGGAAAAAGGATGGGATACTTCTCTGTTACACAGAAAAATATTCAAGATGCATTGAGGAAATCAAGGGTACAAAGCAGAAGGGTGAATAATTTATTTACAGATATATTTCTATGCACATAAAATAGTCCTTGGGGATACATAAGAAATTGAGAACTTAGAACTTGGGAAGACAGGGCTGTATGCACCCTGAAGCTTCTATAGCTTTGGACAACTTCTTTAAGAAAACAATGCAAATTTATGAGCACAAAGTTAGTTTGGGGTCTTACAAACGGCTCTAAGTAAGCTTCTCTGCATTTACGACAAACTTACTACTGCAAATGTGGCTCCAGGAAGGAAGAGAACATCAATGTGTAATTTTGGAACCGTTTAAAACTTAAGTCATTTTTTTTTTTTATCAGTACCAGGGATCGAATTCACGACTGCCTGCTTGCAAGGCAGGCACTTATGCCGCTGAGCTAAATCCCCAGCCCCAACTTAAGTCATTTTTAAACAATCAGTATATTTACAAAAGTAACTTTGGAGAAAGAAAATGGACTAGGTAACCAAGTCTCATGAAAAACTTCATGTTCACACAAGCAAATTCACAATAAGAAAATTGCAAAACCTGCTGGTCATTACACTGAAATATCCTATTACCCATCAGTTTGTCAAAGTCCAAAAGTTTTAGTTAGTGAGGGCATGAGGTGTCCTACATTGTTGTAATTCAGCACAAAGGATTTCCACGGGGAAGAGTATTTCCCACAATTACAAATGCACATTATTTGACCCAGCTATTCCACTTCTACAGATATATTCAGCAGTAAACTGGAATATGTGCAAGGCAGTGACTAAATGTTATCCACTAAAGCACAGTTTGTACATCAAACTATTGGAGACAAATTCAAGAGGAGATCGGCTAAGTAAATCATGGAATACTCACTCAACAGAATATTGCACAGCTGGAAAATAATCAAGAAAGCATCATGTAATAATACAGAAAAATCTTCAATCTATATTTTCAAGTGATAAATGCAAATTCAACACATTTTGGGAACTACCCGTGATGTAGTATATTTTGTTTAAGCACAGAATAATTTTAATAACGTTTTACCAACAACTTGCAATATTGCTATCTCAAGGAAGTGAACTGGATACCTCAGGAAACTTTTTTAGAAGGAAGGGAGACTTATTTGTACTTTTAAGCTTTGAAGCACAAAAACATTTTAAATTTTTGTTTAATTCACACCACCATAAGCTGACAAAATGTGAGATTGCTCAGGAGATGAGGTCCATACTTGATGCAGACTAAACAGGGATAATAAACTTGAGAAGACTGGGTATTTTCCCCTCCACTGGAGGGTGAACTACTCATATTTAATAAAAGTTTCATTGGTTCTTTAATTGTTCAACGCATTTATGATTTAAATGAAACTTTTAAAGAATTTTTTGTAGAGGACCAGATACAATTTTGACAAAACTACTGTTCAGTTGCCACAGCTATGAATTCTTCTCTGAGCTCTTGATACAGCTTCTTTTAGCTTCTCAATGATAAGGAGACCTCTCTCTCCCAAGCCCAGTGTTAATGAAACTCTATCACTCAAAAAGGGGGATGTGTATCTGATACACGGGAG
>PVJX010034712.1:0-18720 GCA_004027295.1 Dolichotis patagonum | reverse complement strand
ATGTTCTCAGGGTTGGGGGCTGGGAGTTGTTTCTTATTTCTCCCTTTCGTCATGTTTTTGGTTCCTTCCATACAAGTGTACAGTGTAATGCCCAGACCCTTTTCTTGTTGGTTAAGGCTCCTCTAGAGGGCACAGGCTAGGAGCTTTAGCCCTCTTCAATAGGTTATCAGAGATTAGAGTTCACCCATGGGCAGTGTGCACTAGCTCCTCCCTTCTGGGCCAGTCAACCTTTGCAGGCCTTCACTGCATCAGTGTGCACTGATCTCAGGGAAGTATTATTGTAGCAACTCACTGTCTCCCTGCCAGGGGCGCGGCCTAATCCAAGCAGATCCCACCAATCCACTCAGCAAGGGGAGCAACCAGCTGAAGCCACTTCCTTATGGAATTAGGGCTGTCCTGCCCAAATCCAACATGTCGTCCAGTCGGTTTTCCCTTTCCCATGGGAGGGTCCCATTCCCACCACTCACCACGTGCCGATGCCCGTCCCGAGAACTGCAGGACTCCCTGACCTCTGACTTCAGCGTGGCTGTGGTGGGAATTCACAGTGCCTCCGGGTGGGTAGAGTGCAGGGGTGGTCCGGGCGAGCTGGATGCAGGGCTGTTCAGCTCTGCCCTCCAGGGGGCTCAAGCCAGTCACTTCGGCGTGGATCGCTTGTTCAGGTCGGGCAGGAATTTAGGCGGCTCAAGGAGGGCGCCATGCTCGCTGACCTTAGCTTCTCTGATGGTAGACCCAGGACCTCATATTCAAGTGGTTTTTTGCGGTTTAGTTTTTCCCTGGGTTGTGAGAGTCCATCTCTATCTGTTTGGCTCTCTCCAGGGTGTTTTATTCTGGCATTTGAGCTGTCTCTCTCAGAGAGGGTCTCTCTCCTGCTACCTACCAGTCCGCCATCTTGTTCAATCTCGGAGGCCAGGAACTGTTGAGCAGAGCTCAGGTCCCAAGCCCTGCACCTGGGACCAATCAGAAAGCGCCATCTTCAGCCTTTCATTTTTATCTAATATGAAACCAAGCAGGCTTTTGATTGGACAGCCTAGGGCTGACATCACCTGGAGGACCAGGAGATACAAAAGACCCCAGTCAATAACCTTGTGGCTGCTGTGGACTGTCTCAGTGGCCTGCTCTCACTCTGTGGAGTATATTTCTTTCCCCACCTTTAATGAATGCAAATCCTCGCTATCTTTTTTGTGTTCTTGTGCAGTTCTTTGTTCAGGACACCAAGGACCTGGGAGGAATTCCCAGAAAGAATCTTCAGGACCCCAAATTCGGCAACAGGTCCACTGGCCTCTCCAGCTCCTCTAGGAACTCAAACTTTGTCATCTGAACCTTGCCCCACACCCAAGGCCTCCATAGTGTCCCCATCTATCACTCATCCTGTCACCCTCAACCCTTCCTGCACCTCAGTGTCACCCCCAACTCCTTTCTTTCATACCCAACAAATCAATTAGCTTTACTTCCAGAATATTCCCCAAATCTGACCACTCGTTAATTTTTATTTGCTTTTTAACAGCATTTTGAGGTATAATTGACATATAATAAGCTGCCTGTTTTAAAATATATTTAAAAATAATGAAATTAAATAGAATTTAAGAAATAAAACTTATTTCTTGTTATGGTAAAATGCACATAATATCAAATTTACCATCTTAGCCACCTTAGGTGCATAGCTCAGTTCTTTAAAATACCCATGATGCTGGAGATTTAGCTCAGTGGCAAAGGCGCCTGCCTGGAAAGCGTGAGGTCATGAGTTCCATCCCTGGTTAAAAAAAAAAAATGCACAATGTTATGCAACCATCCCCCTATCCACCCCCATTCATCTCTTCGTCGTGGAAAACCAAAATTCTGTTTCCCTCAACGATAGCTTCCCCTCTTTCCTTCTCCTCTCAACCCATCGCCACCATCCTACTTCCTGTCTCTGTGATCGTGACCTCTCTGAACACTTGATATCAGTAGAATTGAAGTGTTGGTACTCCTGTGACTGCCTTACCTCACTTACCATGTCTTCATGGTGCATTCATGCGGCCTGCGTCTCTTCCAGTGTTGGAGGGGAAGAGCACAGACCATTTCTAACCAAATTTGAGCAATAACAGAGAAAAAATAGTTCTTTGGCTTATTTTATCCGGAGTCTGCTACCTTGTCTGTTCTACAGGCAACAGTCGGCATCATAAATCTCAGAACTTTGCCAGGACGCAGGGTAATTACCAAGTTTACAATAGCGGTGTAAAAGAAACTAATAACACATCCGGCAGTTGGTGGGGAGTAGTTACATTGTTTCCAAGGAAGATATAAAACAGACTAATAAAAGCAAATCAAATCCAGGCTGTATCAAAGGAAACTAATTTGTCCGTGAAACCAGTTGTTAGGAAATTATCTAGGCATGTATTTAGTCTCCGTTCTCCGTAAACCAGCGTGAATCACCGTTTGGGAGAAAGCCCATGGTTTAGTCATGCCAAGGTTACAGTTCAGTAACGTCTTTAGAAGTTCTTGGGCGCACACAACGGGACTGCAGAAATTTTGAGGGAAGACTCTTAAGACTCAGTACCTATTTACCTGGTCGGAACACCCATTTTTGTAACAAAGGCAAGATGGTCTCGCATACAATTGGCATCCCACGCGTGTCTTCCTGCATTTGTCTGCTTCTTTTGCTCAACACAATTATTTTGAGGTTCGTCCACTTCCTCGCATTGCCAAGGGCTTGCTGCTTTTTACTGCTGCACGGAAGCCTGTCACGTGGATTCCCCCAAATTTGGTTGTCCTCTCTGTGGACGGGCTTTGGGAAACTGGAGAAACCTCCTAGTGAGCGCTTCGCCGCTAGTTTGGGTCATTGCAGTTGCCTGCTCACTGGTCCCCTCGCTCCTGCTCTGGACGCCCTGTGGACCTGGTCCTGCGTGGCCACAGGGAATCTGTTAAACCCCAAGTCATATCTTGCTCCCTCTCCTCACCCCTCCCTCGGGTCCTTGCTCGGCATCTCCTGCTCGGAGAACCTCTCTTCACGCTCCAGCGCTCCTGACGCTTCTCGGCCCCTCCCCAGCCTTCTTTGCTGTATCTCTGACTATCCTCGCCTGCCTCGATGACTGGCTGTCTCCCCCCTCTGTGTCAGCTCCTGAGGGCAGGGCTGTGGCCTGGGTCACCATTGCACGGTATGAGGCACGCAGTAGGTGCTCAGTTAATAGCTCTGAAGTGGCTGAGCCTGACTGACACCCAAGTTCGCCAGCTCCATCCCAAACACCTCCAAATCTTCCCAGCCTTCTCTTTCTTTCCTGGGGATCACTTTCTGACCGCTCCTAAAAGTGCTCCCCTAGGGCTACCATGCTGCCTCCTCCTCTGTGCTCCTTTATTAACACCCCACTGTTCAGCCTGTGGACCACGCAGCACAGCACAGCGCTCTGCAGCGACAGTATCCTCACGAGGCTGTGGCCGACTGCCCGCCATGCATCACATGCTCAGGAAAAAGAGCAAAATCCTTAACTCCAAGTCTGGCTTCTACTAAACGCCTGTTGCTTTCGCACCATCAGAAAGTCGAGAAGTCCTAAGTCAAGGGCCATCTGTCAAAGCAAACTAAGAGACATCACTGTCAGTTTGGTTCTGGCCACACAGTTCTGCAAAGCAGCCCCCGCCCCGGAATCCCCGTGCCCACCTGGAGCGTGGGTTTCCTGTGAGGAAATGGCTCGTGGAAAGGGAAAACCTGCAGCCATCGGGAGAAAATTGGCGCATCCTTGCAGGCTCTGGGTGTCACTCAGGCGGCTTCTGCTCAGTGGCCTGGGATGATGGAGATTGTGTTTCCCATATCCCCTCCCCGACCCTCCTGGGGTGGGGGTGCGCAGTTTGCGGAGGTGAACACAGGCGGTTCTGTTCGCGCGGTGGGTGTTGCCGGAACCATGTGATTCTAGAGCTTGTGCCAGGGTGAGTTTCACGGCTCGCCCCTCCGGCCTTTGCATGCCCTCCTCCAAACTCCCACACACATCACACAGAGCCCAGGACAGGTGACAGCCCTGTTCTTTCCCTTTCCACACAGGGAGAGTCACAGGTGGAAACAAGTGTTACCAATGCAAATGGAATGCAGCATTTAAGCCAAACCTTCGGAAGGCGTATTGAGGGATGGGAACGTGTCATTGATGCGATGATGGAGATTGTGTTTCTAAGCCCAGAGTCCCATTTGGACTCTGTGTCCGAGTTCTACTCATCTTCTCCACCTTCTCCAGGGGCCCCACAGGCTACCTGTATTATTAATCTATCGCTGGAAAAGGAATGCTTTCAAAACTTAGCGATGTAAGACTGTAAAATAGTTTTTGGTCTGATGGTTGCTTTGGATCAGGACTCTGGGCTTAGTTTAGCCATGCACTTTCCCTCGGATGCAGTCATGCTGTGGGCTGGGGCTGCAGGGTCCTTGGAAAGCTCAGTGTGGGGTGGTGGGGGCGGGGCACCCTGTTTGCCAGTCACTCTGAGGGTGTTGGGTGTTGGCAGCCAGCTTCCGCCATGGTAAGGACTTCAAGAGACAATGAGAGCGATGTCTGACGTGGGAGCAAAGTGGCATCTGCCACTTTCTGCTGTATTTTATTCATTAAAAGTGAGTCATTTGGAGCTGAATGAGGTGCGGTACGCCTGTGATCCCAGCACTTGGGAGGCTGAGGCAGGAGGATCTTTGTGAGGTCAAGACTAGCCTGGGCTACATAGTGAGTTCAAGGGCAGCCTGAACTATGTAGCAAGACTCCGTCTCAAAAAGTGAAAACCAAAAACTCCCCATAAAACAAAACCAAAACCAAAAAAAAAAAAAAAAAGAGTCATTGATACAACCCTAACCCAAAGGCAGAGAATTACATAAGGGCCTGGGCTTCGGGAAGCGGGACCACTGGTTCTTGTAACTTCTCTGTCACAAAGGAATGACGACACATGTTTAATTTCCAGTAATTTAGTTAGAGACACTCATGAAGATCCCCAGTGGTCCTGAGGTGTCTTTAAGGCCCAGGTTTCCCAAGAATGAGCTATTTTCATTTGCCCAAAGTCAATCTGGACAATATAAAAACATTTTTTTCCTCAGTAATTGGGATTCCCTGGTATTTGAATTAAATCAGCCTGGCAAAGGGGAAAAAAATGGGACTTTCCAAGTGACAGAGTATCCCGTCACTTCCTTATGAGTTTTTCTCTGGAACCTAAAATATTTCAGGTGAGTTTTTCCAGATTACAGTAAAGCCCAAAGCTGTTCTCACTTCCCGGTTAGTGGCTGTTGAGCGACAACTACATCAGAAAAGGGCGCTTATCTTTTGGGTAGCTGCGCCACCTACTGTACCACTGTGAAACTGCATCTCCCTTTAGTACACTTACCGTTTCTAGATGTAGGCACACTACGGGACACCGTCAGATAGATAAAGCCATAGGCACCTCATGCACGGGAAATTTAAGAAAATTCAAGACTAGTTCACATTACCCACAGTTTCCCTTTTGTTTTCCCTTCATTATTAAAGGCTGTTTCAAAATTCTGGACCACAATCCTTTTCCTTTCAGCACATTAAAAAAAAGATTGTGCCACCTCCGGCCAGGCTTCGTGACTTCTGATGATGTGTGCTGTTAATCACATTGCTATTTCTCTGTAAATAACACACGGGGCCTGGGCATGGTAGCACCTGTACTCCCATCACCTGGGAGGCTGGGGCAGGAGGATCACTGCAAATTCAAGGCCAGCCTGCATTGTAGAGTGACTTGAAGAGCAGCCTGAACTGCACCATGAGATCCTGTCGCAGAAAATTGTTTTTCTCTCTACGCATTCAGGACTTCGTTGCTGTTGTTGAGACAGAGCCTCACTGTGTAGCCTGGGTTGACCTCAAACTCATGAGTTTCTTGAGTGCTGGGGTCACAGGTGTGTCCACCACGCCCACCCAGATGCTTTTCATTGTGCGGTTTTCTAGTTTAACGATGCGTCCAGGAGTGGATTTCCTTGGAAAGGGTCACTGGTGTGATAGAAGGAGGCGCGTGTGTCCGTGATTTTCAGGGCAGGATCCGCAGCTTTTATCTAAGCTCACACATCCCCAAAGGCACCCGGGAAGCCTTGGTCCTTAGCGGTTGATGGCCTCTGCAGAGTTGTAGGAGGTGGCTGGGGGACTTGGGGCGCTCAGGGGTAACTGACTGGGTTTAAACCGCTGCACAGTCTGAAGGGACTTTCAACTGCCCTGAGATTATTTGTGCATTTGTGCTGTTCCGTTACTCGACTGGAACTTCCCTTGGGTTGGGAGCTGAAGAGTTGATGGTCAAGGGGTGGTGGAAGTCATTAGTGGTTTTTTTTGTTTGTTTGTTTCTGGTACTGGGAATCGAACTCAGGACCTTGCAGTTGCCAGACAGGCGCTTGTGCCATTGAGCTGTACCCGCGGCCTGTGTGTGTGTGTGTGTGTGTGTGTGTGTGTAGGTCATTAGTGGCTACAAAAGCCTTCGGAACAGAGGATGGTGAAGGCTGTGGGCCTTGGAAGTGGATCTGAATCCTGATTCCTCCCCTTCGGAGCCACGTGGCTGGCCAGTGACCTTGAGCCTCTGTCCCTGCCTGTGTTGCATGAGGGAGAAAATCTTCAGTTAATTCGAATTCCATAAACTGTGCAGTGCAGGTTATTATGTATTCATTCACAGAATTTTTATACCTATGGAGTGTCAGGGACTTTTCCAGGCTTTGGGCAGTTAATGGGAAATTACAATTAAACAGACAGGGATCCTGGCCCTGAGGAAGTTGGTATCAGTGGGAAGCAGTCTGCAGACAAATACTGGGAAGTAGAGAACACATCAGCTGATGATGCCTTCGGGAGAAATAAATACACTCGAGATGTGGGCCAGGAGCTCCGGGTGCAGGCATGCTCTGCGAGGTGCCATCTGAACAGGAGTGTGACTGAAAGGACACCTTGGGGCAGACAGAAAAGCAAATGCAAAGGCCCTGAGGCAGGACTGTGCCCTAAATGTTTGCAAACCCGTGGGAGAACAGTATGGTCAGACTGGAGGGGATGGGGGAGGCAAAGAGAGTTGGGCTGGGGATAAAGCTCAGTGGCACAACACCTGCTCTGCAAGAGCAAGGTCCTGAGTTTGATTCCTGGTACCAAATGATTTAAAAGGCTAAAGTGTTGAGGTGGTGTGGGGAAGTCTCAGGGGCTACTACGGGACTGAGGCTTTTACTCTGAATGACACAGGAGCCCTGGAAAACTTCTGAGCAGAAGGACATAGGCTGACTTTGGTGTTAATAGGAGGCCATGAGGAGGCAATTGCTTCAGTCAGGGCAGGAGGCGGTGCTGGTCCTGGGGGGATCTGAGGGCCTCCCGTACTCCAGGTCGTGTCTTCCTGCCTGTCTGACTCCAGGACCTTTGCTTGTCACCAGGACCCGTATCAAGCCGTATCAAGCTCACTTCATATTTGTAGGCTGCTTAGGTGAGCTTGGCACCTGGCCTGGTTTTACTAAGTTCTGGGTCACTGACCATTCTTGTTTTTGTTCTCCACATTACTGTTGGCATCGCATTAGTTCCTGGTTCTCAGAGCTCTGGGAATGCCCTTTCTCTGTGCAGTCTGAAAAGAAAAATGAGACCCAGGGGTGGAGTGCAGAGAGGATGCCAAAGTTCCTTCCTTGCCACTACCCCGTCTCTCTGGGGAGCCACCGTCAGTTGTCACCACAGTGTGTGTGAGTTAGTCACAGGGTACGAGGGAAGAGACCAGAGGTGCCAGGACTATGGCTGGAGTGGAGGCTGCGCCTGTGTGGGGAGCCCGGGAGCTGGACAGCCTGGCACGCTGTGGCCAGGGGCCACGACCCATGGGCCTGGCTAACTTATGCAGCCGCTGGTGGACAGGACTCCTGCTCCCAGGTGAGCGTTCTATTTCCTGCAGATGGTGTGGGTGGGTGGAGGGCGCTGTGTGTGTCTACTTCGTCAGTGGTGTGTGTGTGTGTGTGCTTATGAAGAGGCAGAAAGAGAAATCGAGATACAGAGAGACAGAAGTAAAGGCAGATGTAAAAGAGATACAAACCAGAGGAGGGGCAGAGGCAGAGACACAGAGCTGAAGAAAAAGAATGAAAATAACAGTAGAGACTACCAGAAGAACAGGTAGGATGAGAGGCCAGGCTTGATGGTGCACACCTGTAGTCCCAGCACCCAGGAGGCTGAGGCAGGAGGATTGCTGTAAATTTGAGGCCAACCTGGGCTACAAAGTGAGCTCACCCCCAGCCTGAACTGTATAGCAAAACAAAGCAAAGCAAAACAAAACAAAACAAAATAAAGCAAGACAAAACAGCAAGAAGATTGAGATATAGGAGACAGGGAGACAGAGGACACAGAGACAGCATGAAAATAGCACCAAGTCACTCAGAAATAGAGTAAGAGGAAGGGAGGAGAGGGAGAGACAAGTGGAGGAAGAGCAGGAGCATAGCAGATGGACAGATAGACAATAGACAGGCAAGAGTGAGGCAGGCAGAGGGAAGATGTGCTGACCCCGAGTGGCCCACCCATCAAGATGGGATGGGTATGAAATTCATGCCTAAAGAACATGTGAGACAAAAGAGAGAATCTAGCAACTATCGTATAAGAAAGGCACTTTGGAGGGGAAAGGACTGGATCTGCACTTGGCTGTGGGCAGAGGTGAGCCCAGCCCAGCCTCACTGTGTGACCCTGGGGCAGCTCCTGCTCTCCGGGCCGGAGCTTTCTGGTCCACAGTCTTCCTGGAGGCTGAGGGTTAACAGCTATGTCTGCACTTTTCTCTGCAAGGTTGGCCTCTGCCTACGGGACAGAAGTCAGGCTCCAAAAGAAGGGGAGAGGAGAATAGCAGCCAGGGAGGGGCTTGGAGGAGGAGGCTTCCATCAGGCAGGTCTGATCATGAGATGTCACGCCGTTTATCCTTACGACAGTTATTTGAGACTGGAACAATTCTTACTCTCAGTCTATGTCTTAGTTACTTTTCTTGTTGCTGAGACAATACCTGGCCCTCAAAGTTAAAGGGGGAAAGGTTTGTTTAGCTCACAGTCTATGGAGGTTTTGGTCCATCACTGGCTGGCTCCCAGGCAGGGTGGCACATGGCAGAGGGACAACTGTTCGTGGCAGTGGAAGACAGCAGACAGCAAGAGTGGGGCAGGGGAGAGCCTGTTTCCCTCCCTTATATTGTACACAGGCTCCCTGCCTAGGGTGGGTGTAGCACTCACAACCCTAATCCCAGCACTAGGTAGCAAACCAATCACAAATCCTAGATTCAACTGCCTCTGAAAAGCCCACCCCTGCCCCTGCTGACTGCATGAGGCTTTGGGGGGACATCCAGACATAAACCACAACAGTCTACAAATGGGGAGACAGATTCCGAGGACATAATTTGCCCCAATAGGTGACAAAGCTAGGGGGGTCAAATCCAGGCTGTCACTCCAAGCTTAGACAGTGACCCTGAATGACAGCGACACTGGAGACAGAAATACAGATGCCATCACTGCTGCCACCTCTGTGGTCATCATGGTGA
The DNA here is from genome assembly GCA_004027295.1 of Dolichotis patagonum. Taxonomy (NCBI): domain Eukaryota; kingdom Metazoa; phylum Chordata; class Mammalia; order Rodentia; family Caviidae; genus Dolichotis; species Dolichotis patagonum. Next base: position 9,273 of record PVJX010034712.1, on the reverse strand, counting down.
CTGAACCCTGACCATGAGGCATTTCAAGCATGTCACATCTGGCGTGTCACTCATCCCACACAACCCAGTGAGCTTGGTTCTCCTGCTCTTCCCATGAGGATGTGCAGACATGGAGGCTCCCAGAGAAAGCTCCTGCCCATGACTATGCAAAAACCAAGGCCTGTGTCTGCTCAGACAACAGGGAGCCATTGCCTTATACCAACTGGCAGGAAGTGGGACTAGGCTTGGCCCAAGTAGGAGTCTTTTGAGGGATACAGAGGGGTGTGGTGGCTTCTCTGGGTGGGGTGACAGAGAGATGAGGGGTGACTAGCTCAGCTGCACATAAGCATGGTTGCTAGGGTTGGGTCCCCACTTGCCCAAGTCTAGTCTCCACAACTGTGTGCAGAATGACCCCATGGGCAACTGGGAGCCACTCCTTCTTCCCCTTTCCTTCCCACCCCATGCACGGTAAATATCAATATCTGAGAGCAAATCTGGGGCAGTAAGGAAGGCTAAGTTCTCCCACTGGAAATTCCCATTTTTCATGTTTGGTTCTGTGCCCATCTCTGGGTTGATAGGAGAAATTACACCATGCTGGTAGTATAACTTTGGTTAAAATTTTAACCAGGTTAAAATTCAGCTTTTGCCATTTATTATGTTGATGTGGACTGGGGAGAACTGCTTTGTATCTCCAGTAGAGTAAAAATGGCTAGAGTACCCAGTGACGCCTGCCCAGTTGAGGCCTGCCAATATTTATAAATTCTTCTCTGACCTTATGGATCCCTCCCCTTTTTGTTGAGTATCTCAGTATGATTTCAGGCTGGCTTTGAACTTACTTTTTAGCTCAGGCTGGCCTCAAACTCAGCAATTTTCCTGCCTCAACTTCCCAAGTGCTGGGATTACAGGCATGGACCACCATGCCCAGCTTGCCAATATTCATCACCCACACAATAACCCTAGGATGCAGGTGATTTTAGACCCATTTCACAGCTGAGGAAATTGAGACTCAGGGAGAATATACACATGTCTCACTTGGCCTTAAGTAGAGGACAGGACAGTCTCGAGGATGGAACTCCATGTCTGTAACCTCAGACTTCTCTCCACTTCTGAAAACTGTAACTGACCACCGTAATTGGTCCCAACTCACCTGCCTTTCCCTGAACTCTGCTTCTCTCTCCTTCCAGCCTCACTGTTGACCGCATGGACTCTTCCGGCTGCAGCCCAGATTGCCCTGCAGGCCAGTCCACATAACATCCAACGTGAGGACTTTTGTTGTTTGGGATCCCTGGGTACTCCAGACTTGTGGCAAATTCCGAGGGCAGGCACAGAAAGCCAGCCTGTCATTTTGATCTCTGCCTCCCCTGAAATCTACTGTCTATCTGGGTTGTGCACCCCAAGTCCCAGGAGGATGAACCTGACTGGCTCAGCCAAGGCCCAACAATGATTGGTCCAGTCAGTGGTACTGGGGACGGGAGCAAAGGGGTGGACTGTAGGCGTCATGACAGTGGGAAGGAAGGATGGCTGCAAAGCGGGTAGGGGTGCTTGCAGGCATCTTTGTGTGAGCTTGATCCCCTTTGAAGGTATTGATATTGACTGATCCCTTCTTATGGCCCAGACCCTCTGCTTTACTTGTCCAGGAGGCCTAGAGAGGGGAAGTAAGTTGCACAAGACCACCTAGAACAAGCAGTAGGTCCAACCTGTGAGCCCAGGCACTCCAGCTCTAGTGTCCTCTGGTCATTTCAGTCTCTTCCTGTCTCTCTGGATCCTTTTGTAACTATGTCTTGTTCATCATCTATCCATACCCCTACTTCTGTTTCCCTCTCTTGCAATCTTCCTTTGCAGAACTTCTGAACAAGCCCACGGTTTCAATCAGCCCAGGCACTATCATAGAGCACAGGACAATGGTAACCTTCTACTGTGGCACTGCAGATGTCAATGTCACCATCCACTGGGTCTTCAACAATGTGCACCTGGTGCTGCATGAGCACATGCAGCTGTCTGCAAATGGCACGAACCTCACCATCCTCACTGTGCAGCGGGAAGATGCCGGGACTTACCAGTGTGAAGTCTGGAGTAACACAGAGGTCCAGAGTAGTGACCTCGTCCTTCTGGAGGTGAACTGTGAGTCTCCTTCCATTCTTCACAACCTGTCCCTTGGTGCCTTGTTCAGTCCCACAGCTGTGAATCCCATCTAAATCCAGACTTGTCTGTCTTTGAGCCCTAAATATATAACTGTTTGACATCTCTGCTCTGATTCTACCAGAAACATACAAGTAATGGATCTAAACCTGATCCAGACCTCAGATGTTTTTGATCCACATTCTTGCCTGGGTAGGGGGAGCAAAGAGATGGCATACTTTAGATGTATTTCCCAATTCACCAGAAACAGGGCTGACATTTAACCTTTGCAATTGGCCTAGGAGATGAATGGGGAGGAGGGAAATGTAGTGATTACTGACTCCAAAATCCTTTGTGATTGCTGATGCCCTTGTTCTTGCCCTCCTAGATGGTCCTGACCCTGTTGAGATCAAGGTGGAGTCGGGTGTCCTCATCGGGGAGGTAGTTGAGGTGATGGAGGGCTCCACTGTGAAATTCCATGTGGAAACACAGAGTCGCCCCGAAGCCACCTACACCTGGTATTTCCCCAATGACTCTGTCCTGTCTCTCACCACGAGAACATTTACCATTCCTGAAATGTCCAAGACAGATGAGGGCACCTATAGGTGCCTGGTGTCCAACAGTGTCACCAGCCTGTCCCGGATGGGTGCTCTTAAAGTCCAAGTCCTTGGTGAGTCTTCCTTGGGGTTTCCTTTCCTGGTTCCCTGAGAATCGAGGCTGTCACATCCAAAAGGACCAGGAGCTTCACCTGGGGCTTTTGGAATTCTGTGATCCCTGGATGAATGTCCAAGTTGCACGTGAAATGTTTGTGCTGTGTTCTAGAGAAAGGGTCAGTGGTTGCCATCAGATTCTCAAAGGGGGCTGGGACCCTGCAACGTATGAACAGCCACTGAGTTACACCAAGAGCCCAGTGTTTGAGGAGGACCCACAGGACCCACAGCATTTCCTATTTGGCTGGTGGCTAAGTGGGCACTGACCTTTGGGAAGGACCTGACATCTGGCTTGGCACACCCTCCGCAAGACTGCAGGCTCACCATGGTGTCCAGGGGCCGATTCTCTGGAAGCCATGGGGCTGGCTGTACTTATACACACTAACACAACACTCCCACTGCACACACATAGGACCACACACAAGCAAATAATAACCACACGTGCACGGCACGCTTGTACATTCAGAACATCACACAACACAAATCCGTATAACATGCGTACAACAGACCCAGTACACTCAACACAAAGTATGTAACACACTGGGGACACACAACACTTATACACTGTATACTCAAACGCACGACACATGCACCCTGTACACTCCCACGTTCATAACACGTGTATAACACATCTGACACAGTAGAACACAGATATTGTAAACCCAAATGTTGAGTTCAGTCATCCAAGTATTGTAATCCTCTTTCTAGTTTTCCTCACAATCCAAAAAGTTATAATTGTAATCCTGTTGAGACATTATTGGAATCCCAGCAAGTTAATTCCAATCTACCACCACCAATGCAACCCACAGCGAGAGTAAAGAGACCAAGACATATTCCAAGTGAAGGGCAGCTAAGGGGTCCTAAGTCCACTCCTCCTGAGGACATGAGGACATGCGGACAAGGGCCTTGATCCTAGGTCTATCCCAGAATTTATTATCTTGTGAAGAAGGGGGGTGGCTCAGGGATGAGAGACAGTGAGGATGGCGGGAATTACATGAGTAACTTGAGCTGGCTGGCCAGGTGCAAGATTGGCATCTCTGTAAATTGCTGAGATAAAGATATGTAGAAGGGTCAATTTACATAATCCAATTTAGGTAGCAATGGAATTGTTTTGGGGGGCTCTTGTGCCCTGGGGGGTCGTAGCCTCTTATCTTGAGGCTCCCAGTTGACATTCCCAGAGCAATTTGCTCTAACATCTTGCGTGCTTGCTCATATCCTGTGCTTATCTGTATTGTCGAGAACACTATGTGAGGAAACAGGACTGTCAGTTGGCTGTAGAAATTGCGTGTTAGCACCTCGGCTAGCCTTATCTGCAATGCTTAGAGTTAATTGAAGAGACAAGGAAATACCCTAGCCAGCTTTTTACATGTCAGTATCAGGAAATGAGTCTCCAAATAATCAGTCACAGTAATTGTTTTGGATTCAAAGGGTCACTGGAGTTGTCTCCCACACACAGACACACATATCTTACATAGATTACACTATAAATCACAGACACATGAAACACTCTCACATGAAGCATATATACTCAACACATGCTCACGACAGATACACGACATGCACACACACCACAGACACTTAACATCCATCCAGCATTGCAACCAATCAGTATCATAGACACTTAGGAAACGCTGCACAGGAAACACACCATAGGCTACACTTTCAGCACCTCAGCCTGTATAATATATGGCTGACAAAAACATGCACAGGCAATGGATATGCATACCACACATAGCAAGTCATGAAGCACATGAGACAACACACAATGCATACATATTGCATGTACAATACCACAGACACAGGACATACACTCATGCGCAGAAAACACCCGCGTCACATGCTCACACACAAAGTGTACACAAGTGTATATACCACCCATCTCATGTTCTCAGAGGTAAAATTCACATTCAGCAGATGTAAAATACACAGAACATACACACAGCATACACCCTTCCCCACACCAAACCTGTAACACATTCACACCACCATTACACAGTGTGCACTCATCCATCCACCAAAGGCCTCCAGGCCTCACGCACAGCACACGGTCCTTTCCGAAGCACACACCCCCACGGTGCACACAGGCCCATCCCTGGGAAACCCCCACGGGGCTCATGGGCAGTGGGCGGGCAGGGCCCTTGAACCTGGCCCTGTGCCCATGTGCCTCCAGGAAGTCTGGCCAAGCCTCAGGTGGTGTCCCTGAGCCGGGATTTCGTGGAGAACACCAACTCCACAACCCTGACCTGCCAGACCATCTACGAGAAGGTCCGCGTCCGCTGGTTTGTGGGGGGTCAGCCCCTCCTGCCCAGTGAGCGCCTGGTGCTGTCAACCGACAACGGGACCCTGGAGATCCGCGGCCTCTGGCGGGGCGACACGGGCCCCTACGAGTGTGAGATCCGGACCGGGGCCTTGCAAGCGCGGAGCGACGCCCTCAAGCTGACCATCAGCTGTGAGTTGCTGGGTCCTGGAACTGCTCTCCCGCCTCCGCCTCCCATATCCTTCAGGTTCTTCTGGTTGTTCGTCTTGCCCTTACCGAGCGCCTGCCCGTGAAGGTGTGAATGCGGGCACCGGATACGACCTAGTGCCTGCCCTTGGGGGCTTCGTTTGTAGTGGAGCAGACAGGCCGTAAACTGATGGCAGGAGAGACACAGAGTGACAGGTTAAGGGGATGAGACCATCTAAGGCTGTGGAGAACCGTGAGGCATGGCAGGGGACAGGAGGTACTCAGAGGGGGAAGGTATGGCCGCCTTAGCCAGGGGGCCGCCTTAGCCAGCTGGGGAGCTAATATTTGTGCAGACACTGAACGAGGTGAGGGCAGTTCTGGGAGGCCGAGGCAGGAAGATTGCAAACTCAAGCCCAACCTGGGCAATGCAGTGAACTGGGTAGAAGAGCCTTTGTCTTCCTGCTGCAGACTGGAATGCCTTGGTTCCAATGCAGAAGGAATAAACAAACACACAAAAGAGCAAAAGGTGCACCATGGAAGCAGGGGGGGCGGCAAATGGGGGTGCGTGCATGCGGGGTACATGACTTTGGCTCTGCCCGCAGATGGCCCTGATCCTGTGCGCATCACCAGGGACTCCGTGTCTGGGGCGCTCAGTACTGTGGAGGTGAAGCTGGGCTCCAACCTGACCCTGCAGTGCTGGGCCGAGTCCCAGCCGGGTGCTGAGTATCACTGGAGCTGTGAGCACCCCGGTTGGTACTATGCGGGGGCGCAGCTGGTCATCGAGGCTGTGACCTGGGGGCACAGGGGCATCTGCAGCTGCACAGCCCTCAACACTCACACCGGCCTGGCCTGCTCCGCCTCCGTCCTGCTCAGCGTGGTAGGTGAGTCTCGGGGCCGCCTTCCCCTGGGCTCCAACAGGCCTTCCCGTTGCTGGCTCAGCCGCCCAGCATCCCCGTGCCAGGGGCCGGAGTGTGACAGAGTGTGGACTGTGCAGATCAGGTCCCAGGCCAGAGCCTCGGGAGCGTCACCCCTAACACTCAGGCCCGTCACTTCCCCTTCCTGGGCTGGGCCGAGCCTCGGTTTTCCTTCCTGTAAATGAGGGTTATAGTGCTGGCGTGGTAGCGCACACCTGTAAATCCCAGCACTTTGGGCAGCTGAGCGGGAGCATCACAAGTTCAAGCCCAGCATGGTCAACTGGGTGAGACTCTGGTCTCAAAGTAAAAAATACAAGTTGGGCATGGTGGTGTGTGCCTGTAATTCCAGCACTTGGGAGGCTGAGGCAGGAGAATTGCTGAGTTCAAGGCCGTCGTGGGCCACATAGTCTCAACAAATAAATAGGTGAGGGATGTAGCTTAGCACAAAGGCCATGGGTTCAACCCCCAGTATCAGAAAAAAAAGAAGAAAAACAGAGGTTTGTGACATCTACCTTTCAGAGTTACTTAGGGGGACAAGTCACAGATCTAGTGAGCTGAAAGAATCACTGGACGCAACTTGGAAGGGTTTCCGTACTTCTGCACTGAGCTCATGAGAGGGCAGCAGAGTACCACTGTTCACCACTCTCCACATTCCGGCTTTAGTGCGCATTAGCTGTGTGACCTTGAACAAGTTCCTTAACCTCTCTAGGCCTCTGATTCATTATCTGTCAAGCAAACATAATAATTGTGCCTGTGGAGGATTAATTAACATTTTTAAAGTTCTTAAAGCTCTTCCTGGTGAACTGTGCTTGTTAATTTAATCAAATTATCCTTTCCTGAGTCTGTGCCGTATGCCTGAGCCAAGCCTCCCATGTATAAATCAACAAGCGCTTTGCTGGTTTTCTCCCTTTTGGGTTCTGTCAGCCAGTAGGAGGTGATCCCCCTGCTGTCTCTACTCTCCAGCGGGAAAGTGTGGGACCCAGAGACTTGGTCCTGGCTCTGGTGCTTAACATCAAGGCTGATGGCCTTAGAGCAGTGGTCTTGGTCGCCCACTGAGCTTAGGGCCCTAGGCAGCTTCTCAAGTCACCTCTTTGAGCCTTCAGAACAGCCCTCAGGTCTTGGGACGAGGGTTTAATGAGTGAAGTGGGCTCAGAGGAGGAAGCCTCGCGTTACAGAGTGTGATTGGTGTTGGCAGCGATCTGCTGAGTCTGAAGGATATGTCTGCAGGGCTCAGGGTGCCCAGAGCTTGCTGGATAGCAGCTTCTACTTTACTTTTTAATTTTTTTAACTAGAGGTGGAACCCAGGGCTTCATTCTTGCTAGGCAAGTGCTCTACCACTTCAGTTACATCCCCGGCCCCCTTTTATTTTGATATAGGGTCTCACTAAGTCTAAGTTTCACAGGTTGACCTCAAACTTGAGATCCTCCTGTTTCAGCCTCCCATGCAGCTGGGATTATAGGTGTGCACTAATATGCTGGGCTGGCCATCATATTTTATCAGCACCTACTATGTGCCAGGCTCTTGGCTTGTACTTTGATGCATGAGCTCATTTAATCTTCGGACCCCTCTTAAGTCTACAGGATTATATCAAATGATGTTTCATTGACATATAAAGAAATAGAAACTCAGGGGCTGGGGATTTAGCTCAGTGGCATAAGCACCTGCCTGGCAAGTGCGAGGTTGTGATTTTGGTTCTCAGTACCACACACAAAAAAGAGAGCAAATGTAAAAGAAATAGAAACTGAGACCAAGGATTTAGCTCAGTGGCTCAAGCACTTACCTGATAAGTGTGAGGTCATGAGTTCGATTCTTGGTACCAAAAAAAAAAAAAAAAAGAAATAGAAACTCAGGGAGTAAGTCTAAGCTCAGAGGCCTCATAGGAAGTCCTCTCCTGACCCTCAAAAGCAGATCTCCTTCCTCAGCCCCCAACCCTCGTGACTGCCCTCTTAATCCTGATGACTGCATTTCACCCTTTGAGACAAGCTGGGCAAAGGCAGAATTCAAACTCCGCAGGCCAACATTAGCGTAAACGGTTGCCATTAGGGACCGACTGCTATGTGCCAGGAAAGAGCACCTGTGATGGCACCTCACTTTCCTGACAGCTCATCACAGGCACAGCTTGCCTCAGTTTGCACCTGCAGAAATGAACTCACTTGTCCAGGGTCACAGGGCTGCAGGGAGTGAGGGGTTTTGAGAGGCACCCAGGTTTTTGGCTGCCAAAGTCCTTTTCTCTGGTTCACAGGATGGGCAAATGAAAGGCCTTGCCCATCATCCGAATCTGCAGGGTCCACCCCAGTCAGCGTATTTGCCAATCACCTTCCGTGGGTGAAAACACTAGATCTCTGTCTCTGTCTCTGTATCTCTTTGAACATAACATGCTGAACATGCATGCATACATGCTTAGTCTTTCCGGAAACCCTTTAAAGCAGGAACTCTTGTTCCTATTTTATAGAAAAGACAATTGGAACACACAGAGGCTAAGTAGCATGCCCAAGGCCACACAGCTGAGATTTGAATGCAGGTCAGTGGACTCCAGAAATTGTGTTATTAATAAGCTGCTGTGGTTTCCCAGCAACTGGAACACCAATGCTTTTAAAATGTCAGTAAAGACAGAACCAGAAGCTGGGCTTGGTGGCTCATGCCTGTAATGCCAGCATCCTGGGAGGCTGAGACAGAAAGATCACAAATATGAGCCTAGCCTGGACAGCTTAAGGAGACCTTGTCTCAAAATGTTACAAGGGGGGTTCTGGGGATGTAGTTTAGTGCTAAGGTCCAGGGTTCAATTCCCAGCGCTGCCGGAAAAAAGCCACAAGTTTAGGGATGGGGTTGGCAACAGGAATGAGGTTGTCAGGCCTGGGTCCTCATTCTCTTTGTCCAGGTCCCCAGCCGTTCTCTCCATCTGCGGGGACCATCGCTGGCACCGTGGTTGGAGTCCTGATTGTCATTGCTCTGGTAGCAGGACTGGGCTATCGCAGCTGGAGGGCCGGCTGGTAAATAGCGCACTGGGACAGTGGTGGGATGTGGCCAGCAGGGGGCGTCCTGGCAATCGGGTTGCTGACCATGGTGCTGAACGCTGTCCGGCACCCGGGGAATTCAGAATGTTTGGGAA
>PVJX010034711.1:0-18755 GCA_004027295.1 Dolichotis patagonum | reverse complement strand
AAATATCTAGCCAATCCAAAGAAAGCCTAGGAGCCATGTACATAGAAGAAAATAGAAGCCATACACCTGAAATGACTGAAATGATATCAACTGAAATAAAGAAGCAATGGAGAAATTCAAATCAGAAATAATTGCCCAGGTAAAAGAAGAAATGATAAAAGTAATGAAATAAATAGTAAACACATCTAGTGAAGACACAGCTAAAATAATTAGAGAAACAAAGAAAACAGATAGAATCCCTGAATGAACACTATAAGAAACAAACAGAATACATAAAGCAGATTCAAAGAGATATACAGGAAATCAAAAATTCTATTGAATGTGATAAAAACTGCCTCAATGAAAGTGAAGATAGAATTTCAGACCTTGAAGATAAGATCGCAGCCAGTGAACAGGAAAGATCTTTTTAAAAATAATGAAAAATCAGGAAATAACAATTCAACACCTGCAAGATGATGCAAAGAAAAATAACATAAGATTAATAGGGATAAAAAAAAGGGGGCAGCCCAACTGATATCAAGAGGATATTTACAGAAGTAATAGCTGAAAACTTCCCAAACATGAGAATGGCAACTGACATTTGGATTAGTGAAGCATTTAGACCTCCAAATATCCATAACCAAAATAAAACTACACCCAGACATATAACAATCAACATCCCACAAAACCACCATAAGAACAGAATACTAAAAGCTGTTAGTGAGAAAAGATAGGTCACCTATAAAGGAAAAACCTATCAGAATCACAGCAAACTTCTCAACACAAACAATGAAGTGAAGAAGAGCCTGGAGGGAAGTATTTCAGATCCTACAGGAAAACCACTTCCAACCCAGACTGACGTACCCTGCAAAACTGTCTTGCAAAATGGATGGAGAAATAAGATACTTCCATGATAAAGAACAGCTAAAAAACTTCATGACCACCAAACCAACCCTACAAAGAATACTGAAAGACATTCTAGATACACAAAGGATAAAACCACCAAACAAGGCTGACAATTATAAAGAATGGACCAAGAAACAACATCCAACCATATGCTGTCTGAAAGAAACCTATTTAACCCAAAAGTAAACCATTACACTGAAAGTCAAAGGATGGAAAACAATACATCATGCAACAGGAAACCCCCCCCCCAAAGAAAAAAAAAGCAGGAGTAGCTATCCTGTTTGCACACAATGTGATCTTCAAACCAAGAATGATCCAAAGAGATAAGGAAGGTCACTACATATTAGTTAGGGGAAAACTTCAAGAGGAAGAGATAACAATATTAAATATATATGCACCAAATTACAAAGCACCCAGCTGTGCAAAGAAAATATTAACAGAAATGAAAAATCAAATAAGCAATAGCACAATTATAACAGGAGATTTTAACACACCACTGACACAAAGGGACAGATCATCTAGACAGAACATCAGCAAAGAAATAGCAGAACTGAATCACACCTGTTAACAAATGGATTTGATAGATGTATATACAGTTTTCCATTCAACAACATCAGAGTGTCTCAGCAGTGCATGGGACATTCTCTAAAATAGACCATATACTATCCCAAAGAACATATTTAAGTAAATGCAAAAGAATGGAAATTATCCCATGCATGTTATCAGATCATAGTGTCATCAAACTAGAAATTAATGATAAAAGCAACTGGAAAAACCTCACAAACACATTTAAACTGAGTAATACACTTTGAGCAATCAGTGGATCACAGAGGAAATTCAAGAAGAAATTAAACAATATCTACAAGCAAATGAAAATACAAACACAACTTACCGGAATTTGTGGGATGCTATGAAAGCAGTCCTCGGAGGAAAATTTATTGCACTGAGTTCTCACATCAGGAAGACACAATGAACATAAATAAACAACGTGATGCTACAGCTCAAATAGTAAAAGAAAAGCAAGTCAAGCCTAAAGCCAAAAGAAGGGAGGAAATTATAAAGATCAGAGCAGAAATTAATGCAATAGAGTCTAAGGAAACCATTCAAAGAATCAATGAATCAAAGAGTTGATTTTTTGAAAGAATAAGTAAAATTGATAAGCCCCTGGCAAACCTTATTAAAAAAAGGAAAGAAAAAACTCAAATTCATGCAATAAGAAATGAAAAAGGTGAAATTACTACAGACTCAGTGGAAATACAGAAGATCATCAACACCTACTTTGAAAACCTCTACTCTCATAGGTTCGATAACACTGAAGAAATAGACAGATTCCTAGATACATATGAAGTACCAAAGCTGGATGAGGAAGATCTAAAACTGCTGAATAGCCCAATTTCTATTACTGAAATTGAAAATGTAGTTAAGACCTTGCCAACAAACAAAGCCCAGGCCCACACGGATTCACTGCAGAATTCTACAAGAAATACAAAGAAGACTTAATTCTGACACTCTTCAAACTCTTCAATGAAATTGAAAGGGAAGCAATTCTTCCTAGGTCATTCCTGGAAGCAAATATTACTCTAGTAACAAAACCTGAGAAAGACACAACTAAAAAAGAGAACTATAGGCCAATCACCCTAATGAACATAGATCCAAAAATTCTCAATAAAATATTAACAAACAGGATGCAGTAAATCATCAAGAAGATTATACACCATGACTAATTGGAATTCATCCCAGGAATGCAGGGATGGTAAAACATACATAAATCAATAAATGTAATCCACCATATCAATAGAGCCAAAAGTAAGAATCACATGCTCATCTCTATAGATATAGAAAAAGCTTTTGATAAGGTCCAACACTCATTCATATAAGAACCTTACAGAGAATCAGAATAGATGGTCTTTGCCATCATATGATAAATGCCATCTATGACAATCCAACAGTTAGCATCTTATTAAATGGCCAAAAACTGAAAGCCTTTTCCTTAAAATCAGGCACAAGACAAGAATGTCCCCTATCACCAATCCTATTCAGAATAGTACTGGAAATACTAGCTAAAGCAATAGACAAGAGAGATAAATAAAAGAGTAAAGATAGGAAAAGAAGAAGATAAATTATCATTATTTGCAGATGACATGACACAATACATAGAAGACCCCCAAAACTCCATTGAAAAACTCCTAGATATAATAAGTAAATTCAGCAATGTAGCTGTATATAAAGTCAATACCCAAAAATCAATAGCATTCCTATACACTAGCAACAAAAATATGGAGAGAGAAATAAGAGGAGCCACACCCTTCACACTAGCATCCAAAAAAATGAAATACTTAGGAATTAATCTCACGAAAGAAGTAAAAGAGCTATACAGTGAAAATTATAATACCCTGAAAAGGAAAACAAAAAGGACCTCCGAAAATGGAAAGACATTCCTTGTTCATGGACAGGAAGAACAAACATTGTGAAAATGGCCATTCTCCCAAAATTACTATACAGATTCATCACAATCCCAATCAAAATACAACTAACATACCTCATAGGTCTAGAGAAATCACTCCTAAAATGCATCTGGAATGAGAAGAGACCTAGAATAGCAAAGGCAATTCTAAGCAGCAAAGGCAAGGCAGGAGGCATCACAATCCCTGACTTGAAATTATACTACAAAGCTACTGTAATAAAATCAACATGGTACTGGAATAAAAACGACCTGAAGATCAATGGAATAGATTGGAAGATACAACCACAAGCAAAAACTAACTCAACCACTTTATCTTTGAAAAAGGGGCCAAACATGCTCGCTGGAAGAACGACAGTCTCTTTAACAAATGATGCTGGAAAAATTGGCTATCTTATGCAGAAGACTAAAACTGGACCCATCCTTATCGCCATGTACTAAACTAACATCTAAATGGATCAAAGGTCTAAATATTAAAACAGAAACACTAAATCTGTTGGAAGACAAAGTAGGTAAAAATCTTGAAGATATAGGAATAGAATAGGAATCAAACTGCACAGGAAATACTCCCCAGAAATATAACTGCAACCATACCTTATTAAAGAGTTTCTGCATGTCGAAAGAAATTTCCAGCAGAGTGAAAAGAAAAACCACAAATTGAAAAAAAATCTTAATGGACTGTCCCCTCAGACAAAGGACTTCTATCTAAAACTTATAAAGAATTAAAAAAAATCAGACCCTCTAAATTAAAAAACCCAATCCAAAAATGGGTATCCATGAAGAATACAAAGTTCTCAGAAGAAGAAATACAAATGGCAAATAAATACATGAAAAATGTTCATCATCATTAGTCATTAGCAAAATGCAAATTAAAACCACACTGAGATTCCATCTCAATCCAGAAAGAATGGACAGGATAAAGAAATCTACCAACAACAAATGCTGGAGAGGCTGTGGGGAAAAAGGAACACTTCTGCATTGTTGGTGGGAGATTAGACTGGTGCAACCACTGTGGGGATCAGTCTGGAGTTTCCTTAAAAAGCTGGGATTGGAAGTCCCATTTGACCCAGTTATTCCACTTCTAGGAATATTCCCAGAAGAACTGAAAACATACCACAGTGATATATATGCACCCATGTTTATAGCAGCACAATTTGTAATAGCCAGATCTTGGGAGCAACCTAAGTGCCATCAACTGAGGAATGCATAAAAAAGCTGTGCTATTTTTATACAATGGAATACCACTCAGCTATAAAGAGTTATCACACTGAGATATTTATAAATAAATGGACACGACTTGAGACCATTCTATTAAGCAAAATAAACCAAACGCACATGTGTAAATACCGTATAGTCTCTGTAGTATGAGAGTTGGTAAGAGTATGTAAGATTTTATGGTAATCATGATTTCCCATTTCATTGCCTTGAAGACTTTCAATGTTTTCATTCATCAGTTGGGATGTTTTAATTCTGGTTTGTTTGGCTTTATTATGTGTGATTGTATGAACAACTGTTTTGAAGAAAACAAAACATCATAGCAGCCACTGATGATTTAATATCGTCTTGCTTTGAAGTCCTACCATGCTTCTACTCTGCTATTACCATTGGTTCTATCATGTTGTGTCTTATTGGGATTTTAATATATGTGATAGTATATATAAATGTTTTTATTGCAAATGAGATATTATAGTAGCCATTGATCATTCTCTGTTATTCATTACAGAATCTCCTGTAATTCTCTATTTTTTTGAATGGTTTTATACTATTTTGTTATGTTTGATATTATTGTATTTGAAACTATGCTCAACTATAGAAGAGAAGATGATATTTTGATAGCTACTGTTAATGTCCAGTTGTCTTATTGTAAAGTGCTGTGTTGCTTATGTTGTTCTGTTCTGATCTGCTTTGTTCTGCCCTCTTTTGTTTTATTCTCTTTAAAAAAATCAGGATGAACAACAAAGAAAAAGAAACAGGATGAAGAAATATTACAAATATAATAAAACATAGACTGTATGTATTTTATGATAAAAATTGCAAGTATATAAACTTTACTATTAGAATTTTTGTGGTAAAATTTAAAAATTGATAGCAATTTCCAGTCTCTGGAGAAATAGGTGGGGGTAAGACTTCAGTACTAACTGTGAGATTTATTTTAATTATATATAATTTTATACTCGAAGTTTTGAAGTGTAAGTTTTGAATTAATTTTTTTTAACTAAACAGACCTCAGATGCACAAGAAATGGCAGCAAAAATCAACAAATCAGATTATAACAATTATAACAGAAAATAAAGCTTCTGCGCAGAAAAAGAATTAATTTGTAGAATGAAGAAATGATTTACAGAATGGGAAAATGTTTTGCCAGTTACTCCTTAGACAAAGGATTAATATAAAATATATATGGAGAGCTCAAAAAATTTAAACCACTTAAAAATAAGGCTCAGTCTTGATATCAAGAAGTAAAGCGAACAGATGCTTCATAGAAGAACAAGTACCAATGGTCAACAAATATATGAAAAAGTGTTCAACATTTCTAGTCATTACAGAAATGCAAATTAATGCTAAGATTACATCTGACTTAGGAAAGAATGGTAATCATTAGAAAATCTAGTAAGAAATGTTGGCAAGGCTGTAGTGTTAAAGGAAATGCAGTACATTGCTGTGGAGAATGAAAACAATTACAAACATTATGGAAATAAATATGAAGATTTTTCAAAGAACTAAAATTAAAAATTTCATATGACCCAGCTGTCCCTCTGCTAGTTATTCTCCTCAAAGGATCTTAAAATATCACACTACAGTGCTACATGCATACCCATGTTCATTGTAGCCTGTGTATCCATCAGCAGGTGAACAAGGATGAAAAGAAATATAATGTCATACCACTTGGCTTTGAAGAATGCCAAATTTGAGAACTGCAAAGAAAATGGATACATCTGGAAAATATAATGTTAAGTGAATTAAACCAGACTCATAAGCATAAATATCCCATGGTATCTCTCATTTGAGTCAGAAAAAGTACAACAAAGAGCACAGTAAAGTTTGGATAGAAGGGGACAAAGGGATAGATCTCTTGCAACAGGGAAGGGGGCCAGGTTGGGTAAGGGTTAAAGAGGAGAAGAAATGACACAAATAGAATAAAGATGTACCAGGAACAGGAACCTAATAACTTCAATGAATGCAAACATGTCATACCATGAGGTAAGATTAGGAATATCAACTAGAATGAAAACTGGAATAGGGGAACTAAAGTTGGTAGTGTGGGAGCAGGCAAGGGAAAGGGATTTTAAAAATAAACAAGCTATAGAATGTGTGGGCATCCACCCAGAGGACTTTCCTTGAAAGAAGAGCAACTGTCTCCATTTTGGGTAAACTTGGCTTTATCTCCATGTAGTGATGTGTACAGAGATGGCCAGCCTATTTCTTCGTCCCTTTGGTTTTACACATTTGGGGTTAAGCAATGTAAATTGGGCTGGCTGAGAAGCTGATGTGTAATCTTTGATGCAAGTAGACAGGTCTGTGTTCCCTGCCCAGTGACTCCCCAAATACATGGTTGAGCCAGGTGGGATGGAGAATCATGCTCCATACTTTTGGCTGAGATCCAACCTTAAGAAAGAGCCTATGAATTCCTAGGACAAAAAGGATTGTATATCAGAACTAAAGCATCAACCCCAAATTATTTGATTCACCTCAGTTGTGTTATGCAGATTACTTTCTCTCTCTGTGATTCTTGCCCTCTGAATATCAGAGAGGTGACCTCAGATCTAGCTAGCCCAGCTCATGGCAGTCACCATAGCCACATATTTCCCACCACTGTCACTGTCACCCCTGAGCCACTCCTCTCATGGAGAATTAATGAAACCTGGTGTGGACTCTGGATCATGGCCTTTGTTCTGGTGAACTAACATCTTGATGGCATTTAGGACCCCTTGGGTTCCCATAATCATACATATGTGTTAGTGTTTTACTCTTGCCTTGGGTTACACTGGAAGTGATAGATTAGAATTAAGTTACTAGAATTCCAATAACTTCTACATGAGATTACAAATATAAACATTTCTGGAGGACAATGATGGGAAAGAGATCCCTATAGAATGTACACATAACTCTCCAAAGGATTGTAAACTACATGGAAGGCAAACATGTACCAAAATATTTCTTTTAAAACTTAAAATAAAATAGGTACATCGAAGGCAAACATGTACCAAAAATTTCTTTTAAAACTTAAAATAGGTAAATTTAGATTTACAGGAGGTCACAAAGAAAACGCAGGTAGTTCCTTTATATACCTCATCCATTATTTCTCAATTTTCACATCCTATACGACTGAGTCATTCATAGAACTAAAATGTAGCATTATTGCTATGTTATGTGCTAATCTACATGCTTGACTTGGTCAGTTTTCTCACAAATGACTTCTGCTTTCGATGATTCAGTACAGGATCCTATATTGCATGTGTTCATCATATATTTTCACTTTTCTCCAACCTGTGACACTTCTCATGATTGCCCTACTGTTCATGACCTCTGCACTTTTTAAAAGTGTGAGTATGACCAGGTGATTTTTTTAGAATGTCTTTCAATAAGTGCTGTCCATTTGTTTTTAATGGTTATACTTTCTTTGGTGAGAGGGAGGAACATATCCTAAAAATTTGATTTTTATCATAGCATGCATGACAGTGTGCAATATCAGCATAATTTCATATTGATTACAGAAACTTTAATCTCTAATCAAGGTAGTGTCTGTGATGTTTCTCCTTTGTAAAAATATTATATTCAGTTTTTAAGGGATGTTTTCTACAAGTGACTTTTTAATCTGTACACAATTGAAAGGGAAGTGGATTAATCTCTATCTAAAGAAACATTGGGTCTTACTGAATTTTTATTGTGTACAATATTTATTTTTTAAAGAAAAAAGATATTTACAAACTAAATGTTTTGGTTCTTTTCCATTGTTTCTTGACCTCATCATTTGGAGACAGTTTTTCCATGTCTCAGTTTATTTAATGTAAAACGCTGAATTAGTGCTGTGAGACAGAAACAAAGTGCCATGAATAAATAAATATTCCAAGTTCTGGCTTAAGATATATTTAAGAAGGTTTCATAATGATACTTGAATTGGAACTTGAAGTTGCCATCAAGGCAGGAAAGGAAGGTCAGGTCACTATATGATGATAAGTCACCACTATTGCTGGCAACAAAACCTTCTAGGCAATTACTTTCTTAGATCTCTATACATATAAGCATTTTTGCTTTGAGTACTTTTATTATTAATTGTTATATGGTGACATAATATTATACATAATATTATACATACATAATATTCTGACGTCAGTCAGAAGTTACTTTCTCAATGAAGTTTTCTCTTTTCTTGAACATAAATTAGGACCCCTTCCTTTTGTTTCCCATCACATCATCATTTCTTTCACAACAATGACAGAAATTTGCAATTGTATTAGATATAAACACCATATGTACTCAGTGTATAAGTATATGTATGTGTATGACAGCATCTTTGTTTAATGTCTGTCTTTTACATTGGAGTACAGTATTCTTGGAGGCAGGGATTTTCTCATCTTATAGGTTAGTAGAGAGCATCATAAAGGATTAGGAGGTGATGATGAAAACTGTAATAGTGATGTGGCTTTTATGATAATGCTTTAGAATTAATCATTTAATTGAGATAATGGCTGTATGAAAATACCAATTGCACTAATAAGAAAATCATAAATGACACTATGGGAAGGTAGAGAAATTTAGAAGATGGTAATAATAGGTTCTCTTTTCTCTAAAAGATTACCAATGACCACCCCAAAAGTTAAGTTTTAGTTGAATGGAGAAGTAAAGCAGTGGGAGAAATGTTTTATGGGTTGTGGTTTTTGAAATGCAGGGCCCTGTGGAAGGTCCGGCTGAGGGCATTCTTCACTTCATTATTTCTCAGGCTGTAGATGATGGGATTCAACATGGGAGTCACAACAGTGTAGGACAATGATAATAATTTCTTATTCTCAGGGGAATTATTTGATTTTGGGCGAAAATATGTGAGACTGGAGGACACATAGAAAAGGCAGACAACAAGGAGGTGAGAAGAGCAGGTAGAGAAGGCTTTCTGCTTCCCTTTTGCTGATGGAATCTTGAGGATGGCAGCACCAATGCGGGTGTAGGAAGACAAGATCAGCAAGCAGGGGATCATGACCACCAGAATGGTTCCAACAATGGCATAGATTTCAAACAGGGCTGTGTCTGCACACACCAGCCTCAGCACAGGTGGGCTGTCACAGAAGAAGTGGTTCACTTTGTTGGAGGCACAGAATGGGAAACTGAAGAGCCATGTGGTCTGCACAGTGGCTACAGGAAGTCCTGGAAACCAGGAGGCTGCAGCCAGTTGGGTGCGTGTCCTTTGGTTCATGCGGATTGGATAATGCAAGGGACTGCAGATGGCTACATAGCGGTCATATGCCATGGTGGCCAAGAGGAAGCATTCGGCCACCCCAAAGAAGAACAAGAAATACATCTGAGTGGCACAGCCAAGGAAGGAGATGGTTGTGTCCTGGGCAAGCAGGGTTCCCAGCATTTTAGGGACAATAACTAGGTTGAAGCCAATCTCCAAGAAAGACAAGTTCCTGAGGAAGAAGTACATGGGAGTGTGCAGCATGGGATCAGCCAAGGTAACCAGAATGATGAGGCTGTTTCCTGTCAGGGTGGCCAGGTAGATGATGAGAAATATCAAGAAGAGCAATGACTGTATCTCAGTAGGTAGGGAGGAGAAGCTCATGAGGATAAACTCACTTATTTGTGTCCAGTTTCCACCAGCCATAGGTATAAATCCTCCATATCATTATGGGAGAAATTCTTCCTAGGAGTAGTCACATTGTGAATAGTTTTTCAGGTTCCTTCTTACTGTTAAGGAATTAAACAACTTTTAGATCTTGCATTTCTAACTAACCTATATGCAAAAGTTGTCAGGTCAAAATCAAGAATATCAAGGGTATATGAAGCCTTTTGGAAAATAATAACATTTCTGAGAACTCTTAAGCTTTGACAAGCCTGAAAATTTTAAAACAACTCATTAAAAATCCGATAAAAGTGGGTTCACATAAGCTCTAAAAATACACACATATGTAATTATAATGCAAAGTATGTTATGTAATGATTCTCCTAATCTTCATGAATCCTTCTTGCTCATCTTGAATTTGCAAGGTGAATAAAAGAGTAGCATGTATTGTTATCTGATTACTTTTCCAACATATATTATATTACTTCATTTATTTATATATTTAACAGTTCAATTGTTTTTTTTTTTTTTTTTGCTTTAACACAAAATGAAAATTATAGGAGCACTGACTCCTCTTTTGGAGAAAAGGGTTACATACATAGCTATGTAGAATTATGACTAGTACTTTAGTCTCTTTTTGATCAATAAAGTGTATTTGTTAATACTTTCCTTGTATATCTCTTACATACTTATTTTTCTTGTGAGGACATTGATCTCAGAATAATTAGGAACAGCAATTAAACCATAGAACTTGAATTCTAACCACATTTATGAGATTCAGTTACCACTTTGAATTATACTGAACTGTACTTTATTTCCTTGGACTATTCTACCTTGAACTGCAGGTTATCTCTTGGTGTCTAGGAGAATTAGTGAAGATTTCTACAAAATTGTAATGAAGAAGAAATTATAACCAAGTTTGTGAGTCTAATTAATATGAATTCTTTCAGCAGGTTGTCTAGATTCACCTGAATCCCAATGTTATATTAGGTCTTTTATGTATTAGTTAAAAATCAACAGCCATTTTTACCATTTTAGTAAGTTAGAATGTTAAATTCTATGTGAGAAAAATGATACAGTTGGATGAGGATACTGGATGAGAGGTCAGGATAAAGGAATAACTTTGGACATGGCTAAGGAACTACCATGAAAAATTCAACGTATTAGAAGTATTAAAGGCCAAGTGAAACACAAAGTAAAAACAATACTTGCATGTGGTCAAAGTACTGTACATTTTCCATCAGTAGACTTTTCTTTCTATGCTAAGGCATTTGCTTTATGTTCTGTGTATTAAGAAATTGGCCTTAATTTATACAACAGTGATGCTTTCATATATAAGTGAGGGAGAAAAATCACTCGGATGTTGTGAGATTAAGTGGTGTGATGAGGAACTGAGATGGATCAAGAGCTCTGTGCCTGCTATCAAGAAGACCAGGGGCCGTGTCCTCACCACAATCACTGTTCACTAACAAGCACCATGGGAAATTCAAAATTGCTGGAGGAAGGATAAACACTAGTCAGGACCCTGTGAATGATCTGTGTTTTTGTAGTAATATTTAACATTCCAAAATACCAAAATATAAAATATGTCATTTTTATAAAATAATTACGATGCAACTCATCTAATATTTCTCAAAAACACGTAATATTTACAGTTTCAAGTGCAAATTGCAAAAATGAAACACAATTTTAAAAAAATAATAAATGGGCCAAAGATGTAGCAAACAGAAGCACTCAACTAGAAACTCTCCTGTCACTGAAAAGCAGGGCAACTCTTCGCCTGTTTGAGTAGGTAAGCAGAGGAAATCATGGGAGTTGTGTACACAAAACAGTTTGGATTAATAGGATGAATTCAAGGCATCAGAGCTGTAGTTTTCTTCTTTGAAATACAGTTCAGAAGAAACTGGAGAGCAATGAATTGTTTCTACTACTTACTTTCATTAAGTCTCATAAAACATTGATTAATGAATAAATACTCATAAGATGAGTAAACCATGATTTTTTAAATTCAAAGCCTGGATCACAGTGTTTGAAATTTATGAAACCTGAATTAGTAAATTAACTGGAATATTTAGGATTTATACACAAATTATTGGGAGAAATTATGAAACATACAATCACTATGAGATTAAAAAAATTATAAAGTGTATAATAGGCATTCCAGAATGACAACAAAGCAAATGACAGTAAAATAATATTCAAGGAAATACTAGAGGAAGAATAAAAATATCTGAGCTAAAGGAAATATGACTTTTTGAAGTAATCCCTATGTAAAAATCAAAATAATTCTCAAAAGATTTATAGAAACATGTCTTTATATTAACTGAAGATTCATAAAAAATTGGAAAAGGGAAAAATTATTTTAATTAGCCATATTATAACAATGATTACAATAACACACAACAAAAAAATACTCATTTAAACCACAACCTTGCAAAAGGTGAAAAAAGTTCATTGTCATTAATCTTTAAGGAAATATATATATATATGTGTGTGTGTGTGTGTGTTCTTTCCACCATCATCATCATCATATCATCTATAGTCTTAAGCATCGAATCCAAGGCCATTGTACTAAGCTACATCCGCAGCCATTTAAACATTTTAAAATTTTGATACAGGGGCTTGGAATATTGTTGAATGACTACGCTGAGCTGTATCTTGAGATCTGGCTGCGTCTGCCTGCCTAGGTGATGGGATTACAGGCGTATATCACCACACTGGACTCATTGATAAATGTTAATTCAGATTGAAAGGCTACACCAATGTATACAGATTAGAATGTGTAGAGCAAGTGGCAGCACCAAGTACTGATGATGATCGGAGCAACTGTATCATTAAAGACATTAAGGGTATAAATGTATATTGCAGAGCTGATCTAGAAAATAGTTAAGCAGTTCTTTAAAACAACTGAGTATGAAAATACCCCACAACCCAGTAAGAGTACCTCCAGATATTTATCTCAGAGAGAAAAAAACTTATGTTAAAACAAAAACATGAGCGTTCATCGCTACTTTAGTCTTAAAAATTCCAAACTCATAGCATTCCAGGTATCTGTCAAGGGATTACAATCCATTCAGTATATGTTAATGTTTCACTGCTGTACCTCACACACTTTTTCAATGACAAAAAAGACAAACTAGTGATACCATCTAACGAGCCAAGTTCATTTCCAGAAAATCATGCTGAATATAAAGTAATACTGTATCATTTCATTTATGTAATATTCTTTAAATGAGAAAACTATAAAAATGGACAACAGACAGGGGCTGCCAGTAGCCATGGAGAAGGTGTGCTTGGGAGGAAGTGGGAGGGCTGTGAAAGTTCTAGGTGAGGGATTTTCTTTTGTTTATTTCTTTTAAAATTTTATTTAAAGAGAAAACAAAACAAAACAAAATAAAGCAAACAGAAAAAAGAGCAGCAACAATACAAAATTCCAAGGAAAAAAAGAAAAGAACAAAGAAAATCATTACTTAATGACTTACATACTGTCATCTTGGAAATAGTTGTTCAAGTTGCAAAGTTAAAACATACAAAGTACACATTCTAACAATAAGACTGTTAACAGTTCTGCTCCATGATCTAACAAAAACAGTCATACGGTCATTCATCTTACACACTTAACCATACATGCAATTATATCCTTTAGAGCACTTTCTTTTCCTCTCTTGGGATTTTCAAAGTGGTGGAATATTCTAAATGTTGACTGAAGTATTTGCATTGTGACATTGTCCTAGGGTTTTTAAGGATGTTGCCTTTTGGTAAAGGATACATAAGAGTTCTATGTATTATTTCCTAGAACTGCATGCAAATGTACAATCATTTTAGAATAAAATGTTGAAAAATAGCAAACTAAAATTCAAAACCATTACTTCAAAGTGAAGGTGATGTTTTATTTGCTAAGAGGTTAAACAATTAGCTTTTGAAAATAATTCTCTGTTATGGAGAGGCAATAGAATATTTGTAAACATTTCCATGATTATATTATTTAATTGACAGAAATAAATGTATCTCCCATCAAATTTTGTTATACATTCACAAAACACGGTCAAGTGAATTTTGTAGTAAATTTGAAAAATATGGTGAGTGTATTGTTGCAATTAACTTAGTGTACATATTTATAAGAAAGCAATAATAAAGGCCTACTAAAATGCAATGTATTCTGATTATTTTATAAGAAAAATTTGTCAGAGAAATGTAAAAATTTCAAAGGCTTTTGCATGCTCATTTTCCAGAATTATAGAATTAGGAAAAAGTAAACCTAGCCAACAATACTGTAACTTTGTTATATTTATTTTCTTATAGTTATTTCATCAAAATGAAATATTGATTCTCCTTATGGTTAAAACTTTGTCATTTAAAACTCATGTAGAATTACACAACATTGAGAAACAATTCATCAACTTAATTTATTAAATCAAAAATTTAAGTGGTGAGCTATCTTAAATCTAATTTTGTAATACAGTAATGTTTATATTTTCTCCTTTAGGAATATATTTTGCAAATAAAATATTACATTAATCTAATAGTAAAATAAATTTTAAATGTTATATTTGTTGATTTCTTTAAAATTTTAGTTATATATATATTATGGTATATATAATGCATCCAATTATAAATAGAAAATGAGCAATAGCAAAAAGAGAGTGACAGATTTTTCCTGTGCAAGGGTAACCAATGATAGGACAAAGAAGATTAATGTTTATAGAACGTACATCTCATTTAGATATTCACTATTATTATTACTTGATAAATAGTGAAATAAACTAATGTGGTTTCCAAATCCAGTTTGTAACTGTATAGTTGCACAAGTACAAATCAATCAAAAATTATAAAAAATCCAAAATTGTTAAGTTTTAATACAGTCAATATTTTGCTTTTTAAAAATCAATAATACAAAGAAGTCTCATTATTTGAAAAGTTGTAGGAAACACAAGTAAAAGTATTAGGACTAGGAAATGAAAAACCACTTCAGATACACAAGGACACTCTTGTAAGCAGAAATTAATATGGTTTATACTATATCATTTCTTTAATGTATAAATTAATACTTTTAGATTAAAAATTAAGTGATTTTTCTGCTAAAATAAAGGACCTTAAATAGAGACAAAAATTAAAGTGGAAGTTGTAGAAACTTTGTCAACGCTATAGAATCAAACTTGTTATAAACTAGCATAGTTATATGAACCAGTTTTTTCCAATATTCAAAGAAGAGATAGATGAAACATTACTTAAACTCTTTCAGAGGGAAGAGCACAGTATTTATTCTATAATCATGATAATAACAAATGCTATTTTTCAATATTTACAAATATGATACTTATAATCAATCTTGTTACTATAGATTCAGAAACATAACAGAATTCAATTCCACTCATATCAATCCAAATTCATATCTCAATCATGCATTATGCTAAAACAGAATTAGTTTCAAAAGTGCAATTTTCATGACATTTCTATATTCATAAATATCTAACTAGAAAATGTTTCACTATATGAATAAAATACAAATATGTTAAAATAAAGATGTCAAATATACATCTTATGGATTGGAGTGCACCTTCATGTTAGAAAATGTCTGAAATAAATAAGGTTTCTTAAAAATTAAAAACAAACTAACAAATACATTGAAAATAATTCCAAGTTCTTTAAGAAAACAATGCACAAAGTATATGCATAGTAAAACATTACATATCACTTAACAATATTTTATTATATTTACTCATAAAGTTAAAATATGTGTTCAGTCTGCTTGCACATATGTTGCATCTTATGTTAGTGACATAATTAACACAAGAGCAAGGTGCGTTGAAGAGAAATTGTATATGCAGCTCGTCAGCAACACAAGGGAAGAATGAAAGTTTCATTTACATCTTAAACAACACAGTAAAATATATTAATATGAACAACAAAATATATAAAATGATATCAGTTGAATTTGAAAAACTGTATTTCATTCAAATATTTATTATTACTTACTAGCATTAGCTTCAGAATTTGGAAGACCTTTTCAGCCTGTATTCTAAATCAGAATCCATACAAGGAAAGATTAATTTGACCATGAAATATTAAGAAGATCTAAATATCAAAAGCTTGTAATGGAAATAAAAGCATGAAGTAGAAATGAAGATAACAGTTACAAATTAATGAGAAGAGATTCTTACAAATTACACAAGAGAAATTAGATAAACAATCTTTCAATTTATAGGTTTAGAAAGGAAATGAGTGAAAAATAGGTAAAAAGCTTAAAGCCATCAGAAAGTAAATGTAAAATTTTAATAAAGAAGTTACATGTAATGTAAATATTAAAATATGGCAATACTTATTTTGAGGAAAAGTCAAATAATGTGAGCACACAATCACTGAATAAATAATGGGAGGATTTCGTGTTATGTACCACAGACTGAGCGAGCAATTCCATGTCTAATGTTATAGAGTGTGTATCGATAGCACAGTGCTCCCCCAAGGCTATGTATATTAAATAATTGCAATGAATAGGTAATAAAGAATAATGTAAATATATAAAAATGGGCTAGTTAAATAAAATATGTTATATTTGCATTCCACAATTGAAATAAATTAAAAATATACTAAAGAATAGTGACTGCCATAGAAAAATATTCAATATGATTTGTAAATTGATAGATTGTAAAATAACATACAGAGCATAACCAATTCATTATTAAAAGATAATATAAGTATATATATAGTAACATTCATATAATGTATTTACATATGTCAATAGAAAGCTTTCATTCTATTTCTTTGTTGGTATTTTATTGCTGGAATTAAAATTGCTTTAGAGTGATTCTTTAGATTTTATATGTCTTACCTTATATACAGTGAAACTAGGTTGCTTTTTATCTAGAGAAACAAAGACATTAGAAGAATAAACATTAATACCACAAAACACCTTAGAAAGGATAAATGATTATTTGCTGAAAATATCTCCAATAATGGTATCAATCAGTAAATATTGTCTTTGTATTTGTTATATATTAACACATTATATATAATCTTTTTTAAAGACACAATTTCCCCAAAAGAATAGTCAGCAAATGTAAAGATTTAATTTTCCAAGAAATGCTAGTAGCAAAGAAGCATAGGAAATTACTCAATTTTGCTAATAATTAGAATAAAACTAAAATATACACTAAATTTCTTCATCATATTTGAAGCATTGAAGAATATAATACTAAAAGTTAGTAAGTGATAAATAATGAATTACCTTCTTTAGCTGTATCAATTAAAGCAATCTGTTTGAAAGTCAATTTGCAACAAAAGCATGAAGAATCTCTAGTGTTCTCACATTTTGCTGAAGAAACACTTCTGGCTGAAGAAATGGAGGCAATAATTTGTGCTGTAAGTTTAGGAACTGATTATTATAGTGATAAATTGAAAATGGTCATTATTGCAGATGTATGAATGGTTCAATTACAGAGTCAGTATTTAAGAAAATATTGTACAGTAATTATAGTGATACTTTTATCTATTTTCTCTTTAAAACAAAAAATTACTTCAAAATAGTATTTAGTGAAAGCAGGACAAAATGATAAATTTCCAACCTTCATATTTTGTGCTATATAAAACAACTGAAAGGACTAAAAGGATATATATGAAATTTAAAAGTGCTTTGACTAAAATACTTAAAAGAGGGAAAGGATTTACATTAATGCTATTTCCCTAGATTTGTAGACTTTCCACAGTGAGCCGTATTTATTACTGTGAATAATAAAAAGATGACAATGAAAATCATTGTCATAAAGTTAGCGATATTGTCAGAGTATATAGTAGATTTAGGCTTTGTTATTTACATTCAATTTTTCGTTTTATTCTGACAACTTGATTTCAGTGACAGCATTATGCTCTCCATGATAGAGATGAAAAAAGCATAGAGTTTTACAGTTGTGTCTTTTCATAATTATAATTTTCAAATTTAGATTTTGAACAAGTCATGCTGATGATAGAACAAAAAAATTCACCCCTAAGTGTTATCTTTGGTCTTCCACTCTGTCTCTCCTTTCTCTGCAATGCTGACTTTCTTAGCCTACAGAACATAATGGCTCAGAATTGTGCTTCTGTGTCTCTGCATGTGGCGTCACTTTTGCCTTCACTCACTCCACTTCCATCTGTCTGATGCCTTCTGATACTTAACTGTCATAAAATGTAACAGTGGATCATTTTTTCTTTTCATACATACTTTAAAATATTTTAATCATTCATACACTGCAGTTCTGAACTTCTGACCTACTCTAAAAATTTATTCAGAGTATAAACGCTCTTAGTCATCTTGATAGGAAAAGACGTGATTCCTGTCTCTAGAGTAAGCTTTTTATATGTGTTAGGAACAATTGTTTAGATGAGAGAATACATGAAATTTCAACAAAGTTCCTTGTTTCTGCAGTTTCCATTTACACTAGAATTCTCACTTTTCTCAGAGACTGTCCTTCATTAGAATTTCATTTTCATCAGAAAATGACGAAACCTTGTTTCACGAAAGATATAATTTAGAGCTGATGTAGAGGAAGGAGGAAGAAGCAGGACTGAAAGGCTAGTTGGGCTTCCAATAAAACTTTGGGTGACTACTGATGCAGAGGAGTTGGTGTCCTGTCTGACAGAGGAGTCACTGTGGAAGCC
>PVJX010034710.1:0-18738 GCA_004027295.1 Dolichotis patagonum | reverse complement strand
ACATCTCTACTTTCCCTGCCTATCCACTTCTCACTCTTCCTACAATGATTAACATGTTGACAATGATTCAGAGATTCTCATTACAGTAAGCACATTAAAATCAACCAAGGAACCTTTAAAAACATGTGAGTTATTAAGGGTAATCAGAGAACCTTATGTCTCAGTTACGAATAGCTGAATGGCCCTGACTGGCAGTCACAGGTCAACCAGGAGATAGGAGAAATGACACTGAGTGGGATAAACTTGTCCTCTGAGCCAGCTTGCAGGGTTTTTTATATGAAGCAGTGAATATAAAAGTTCTTTGTTAAATTACTTTATTTTCCAAATACATTTCTACTTTCATCTTAATCCAGAGACTAGAAAAATTAGTATTGCTACAATTATTTATAGTAGCAATACTAATGAAAATACCAGATTGTTGAACAGTTTATAACACTGGAAGGCTTACTGATATTTTAAGGATTATTAGTCATCTCTTTGATTTTTATCTAAATTAGTAAGGGCATACTATAGGAAGAAATGACTTATTGTTTTCATATACCTTTGAAAATGTTGATTTTAGCTCTTTAAGATATTGTCTTTATTCTATAAGAAACTAGTTTCAGTTTAAGTGACCATTTACATGTCAAAAGCATGTTAGTGTGCTAATGATTAACATCCTCCAATAAATCAAAAGAGTAACATATGTTACATTATTATTCAAAGTAGGAAAATGCTTTTCTATTTGGGGATAATTTTATGAGAATATATATATAATGTGTAATGAGCTTTCATTTACACATATACACACTCTTTAATTTCTTGATTCTCTTGTTGATTTGTTAAGTTTATTCACATAAGATCTTTGTTGATTTCTTTTCAGGATTTCCTACAAAAGACTTAAATTACTGGAGAGAAATCTTGAATTATGAAGTTCTGACGTTGCATATTTACCTTCCCAGAAAAGAAAGAAAGAGACCAAAACAACAGCAACAACAACAACAAAAAACAAACTATAAGCAGTAACAATGTACATGAGAATTTTGAATTTATAATCTAAAAAGCAAATGATGAAACAAAGTCACTCCAGTTGACCATTCATAATTCTAAAGTGATGTTTTACTTTATATACACTACTTTTCTGTTTTTTCCCCCCAGGGAACATCCCTAAAATGTGTAAATGGTTACATTTCTTTTCCTGTAGATAGAATGACAGGAAAAAGTACAAAATGCAAAGCGATGAATATCCGAGGGTGAAGTGAAGTGCTTTCTTGAATAGTCATGGGGTTTATATTAAGCCTCTTCAGTTTTCTCATTTGAAAATGCTTTAAGTATTATGAAGAAAAAAGAAGAGTTCAGGCCCCTTCATATAATTTCAAACCAAAAGTATGTTGGGAAATTCTAAAAGGAATAGCAGTTATAAAAAGCAGTTTAGTTTAATCTTTTCAGAGTTAATTAACTATTCATTAGAACAGGGAAGTGGCAGGAGTGGCAATGTAGAGGAAGAATAGAAGATAACCAAGCTGGTAGTTTAGGAAAGAAGTTAACCATACTCCATCTGAAATAAAGGCAGATGCCATGGTCTGTGGCTATTACTTGGAAGTAGAGAGAGGAAAGGTAGCTTATTTTCCCCCATATTACATATAAATGCATTTATTGGCTATTACTTAGGAGGGGAACATTCAATAGGAGCATAACAAAAAATACTAAGTTTCTGCCTTGTACTTATCCAGTGGAACTACTTAGTGAGAGACGAGCAGTGGTTAACAAGAGGAAATACTCAGGTCAACAATGGCTCAGTTTGAGGCAGGCTGTACTGAGTGACATCAATCTTTGCACCAGGACAAAGCTGGAAATGAGTTCAGGACAACCTTTTATAAGCAGAACAATGTCAATGCTTGATGTAGTTGAAGCAAGAAGGAAGTATATCAAAAAGACAGGCTCCCTTCTTGCTGTCCTAACAATATAAAGAATTGTGCCATCAAGGAAAGCAGTCCAGGAAGGCCTCTGACCCTAGAAAGTGACTTAAAATCAGGTCATAGCCTTGATTTCATTAAGTAAAGTGCTGACAGTCATGCAAGTACAGATTGGGTTTGGCTATAAATACCTAAATGAAAGTTGTTTCCATAAATTTTTGGATTAATTTTTATTCTATGTAAGGAAATTTGAAGGCAGTCTGTGATTGGTTATGTCAGCTCCATGATTTTTAAGGACCTGGGCTTCTATATCTTCTTTTCTGAGCTCCTAATATGAATTATGTGCCACATGATCCTAGATAGTTTTTCAATTCAGTGTGATAGGGAGGATAAATCTGCTTCATTTGTGGGTACCCTTACAAGTTGTATGTGACACTAGTATTTATATTCCTGAGGCTAAAGCATGGTCACACAGATACATCTAATTTTAGGGAAAACTGAAAATTATAATCAACTTTCTAGGCAGTCACACTTTTAATGAAAAATCAGCAGTTAAAAACCAGAAACGAGTGTAACACAGAAATTAGGCAAGGTGGTATTCTCTTCTCTCTATAATCACAATGCACAGGATTGAGAGATTATCTTAAAATTTTATACTGCAAATTATAAAATACAAGTGAGTACCCATTGTTTCTTAGCCAATTCAAACAAACAACAACTTATTTAGTAGTTAATGTAAATAGAAGAAATTTTCATTCAAAGGGTAGGAAAATAGAAAGGAATAAATACAAAGCAAAAGTAATAAACAATACCAGAGAGTCATAGGAAATGTTCTGTACATCTCAGAGGAAGGAAAAGTTAATATAGTTGGAGCAGTAGGTAAGGAAAACTAGGGATGAGCAAACTATAATTTGGAGGTCCAGATCTGTCCCTTTGGTTCTTCTGTAAATAAGATATATTTGGAATACAGCTGTCCTCATTGTTGTTTATGTGCTATTGTCTGTGGTAGCTTTCATGCTATGACAGAATAGTTAAAGAGTTTTAACTGAGACTGTATAGCCAATAAAATCCAGAATTTACACTTTGACCTATTACACAAAATTATATTTGGGATGGTCCTGGAAGAATTCTAGGAAATAGAAAAGCATTATAAGCAAGAGACAGATCAAAAGCAGTGGTCTGAAAAAATCCTGCCTGTACTTTTTATGCAAAAGCAATTATGATAAAATTAATGGGATACAGTAGGTATTGTTCACAAGTTATTTAATTTTGTAAAGTAAGGAGGCTGCAGTTTTGAAAGTTTAGTGGGACTACCATTACTGACCTATTCACCTGGTTACATGATTCATATTTGTCTGTGTTTTAACTGTAATTTGACAACATTTAAAAACTGACTCAGCAAAAATTGTAATATCTCAATATTTGTCTCATTTTTATCATTCAGATTCAGGGATTCTGGTTAAGGTCAGTGACATGAGACACAATGTACCTCTTTCTTTTGTTCAAACTGGATGGTTTCCATGTTTTCAAATTGTGCTTGCTGCTGCACCCCTCCTCATGTTGCCTCTTTTGACAATGGACAAAGATAATAACTTTAGCATCATTTTATTGGCAACTAGGCTTGCAAAGATGGGATGTAATTACCAAACTACAAATACAAGTTTATAACAGGGAACATTATCACAGGGCTTTATATCATTTATTTTGGTTGGAGAATAAAGTAATTGTGAGATCATTTGATGAAATAAAGCTGGAAGTGCACTGTGAAAGGCATTTAGTGACAGTATAAGGAATTGGTATTTGATGTAAGCAGAATTCAGTGTGGCCCTTTAATTTTGTTAACTATGCACTAACTTAAAGTATTTGCATAGAAAGATAACAAAAGTTGTTACAGTTTTAAATTTAAGAAAAAGACATTGTTTTAAGCAACAAAAGGCATGTACAACAATAAAAGTTTGAGTTAGATGATGACACATAGGAAAAAAGAAAAAATGCCTTGTCCCTGAGAATAAAATACCAGACTATGCCCTATACTTTCAAACTTTGTTTCACTGGCAAGAACATCCAGGGACAAAAGACACATTTATCAGAGCTGATAAAAGAAATAAACAAGGAGATCTGGAGTCTATTAGACGGAGCTCCCTGAGGGCAGACATTATCTTTCATGTCCAAATTCACCCAGTATCATGCTCTTAATGTCCATATTAATGGAGATGTCAGATGTAGAGGATTTAGCTAAACTTTAATTGATCCCATCTTCTTCACTTTTTGCAACAATGAAGTTAACTGCTTTTCCAGACCCTAATTATTGACTGGAAATCATCCATTATGAACTTGTATTGTGTAACTCTGCAACCCATTGTTGACAAAGATAGCTCTTTCATGTCTTGAAATGGCAAAAATCTCATTCCTACATTCACCTGCTATTCCCAGCCCTGGGACATTAATTGTTTAACTGTGATTTTTTTAGCTAATACCACAGTAGATGTACAAAATTACATCTCACAAGCTCTCCCCTCAAATGAAAATTTGTGAAGTTCAAGTTTCTTGTCTTATTTGAATTATTCAAAGACTGAAAGTACACTCTGCACCAATGAGAGTTGCTTTTGAAATTTGAAAGACACATTTGGCCAACCGTCTGCCAAATGTATGATCTTTATCATTCTAAATTCAGCAAGAAAATAGCCCTACTTTTCCCAGTTTTCTAATGACTTTCTGGGGCAACATGAAATCTTTTCTAGACTCTACTTTTGTAATGTAGCCTGGAAAGAAAAAGCAAGTTATTGCTAATTTTGCATGTATTTTAGTGCTAATTTTGCATGTATTTTAGTGCCAAACTTTAATCTTTACAAAATTGCAAAATAATCAAGTTTGACTCTAAGACTTTTGATTTGCTCGCTCCCAGGTAACAGTATTCTCTCAATGCTTAGCATTCCTTTCTTTGATTATGGTACTAAGTTGTCTAGAGAACCTGAAAACCTTATTGCCCCAGGAAAACCTAGACCCTGACCCATGCAGCAATAATATTGTGACTGTGAGGGGACATCAGACACATTTCAGGAACAATGCCTCTGACATGACTGAACTGTATAGAAAAGCAGTATCAGCCACTATGCTAATGAGATTCTACTTGACAGACCTCTTTTTATGAGAAAAATATGTTTGTATTTGTTTAGTTAATTCAACTCTAGGTTTATGTTACTTTAGGGGACAGCAGAGTTAAATGATGCACAATGTTAGCAGAGTACTACAAAGTGCTCTATGTGTTATAATAGAAGGATCTAAAACATGAGGAAGACAGAATAAAAGAAGGGTTAGCCAGTGTTTTCTATGGGCTTCTGTTCTGACTTCAGTAAAATTCGCAGGCATAAGACATAATACCTAGAGCCTAATAGTAAAAGCACAGGTCCTGGCATATTTGGACATAGGGTTGAATCCAAATTGTGCAACATGCTGCCATGTAGTATTACATTAATGTCAAGCTAACTTTAAAGGTTCAAAATAGTGAATAATTACCTCAGTGGTTCAGGGTGCACAATACATTTAGTGCTTTCAAGGTAAAATACTTATATTCTGGTTCTGGAGTCTTAATTATATCACAGCTTTCATTTTACTTCTCTTCTTCCATTTCCCAGTTTCTACTCTGATTCACTATGTCAGTGTTTTGACATCTGTTGTCAATCACAAAAGGAAAACTTTATATTTCATGGAACTAAATGTTATGAGATTTTCCGATTTAGGAGAACTAATTTACAAAAGTTCTAATAAAAATCAGATGTTATTTGAACTTTTCATCGCAGAAAGAGTAAGCAAGTATATTTAAATAGAATACAAATTAGGGCTGAAAGACATCCCAACAAGGACACTTAAAAATGAGCTAGTGGCAAAGGCAGTGTGATTACTAATTTTGCCTTGTCAGTAATTGTCACTAATCTATAATTGCATGTACATGTTTTATTCATGTGAATCCCACATCCTTTACTGTCATAAATATTTCATATAGTATTCAAAGCCAGTCCACAACCAAATAATAACAAATGTCAGATGACATATTAGAAAGATGCATGGAGATTTTAAACATAAATTATATAACAAAGCTTAATTCACATTTTACGGTCACTTAAATAACATTCACAGAGAAATGTGAGACTAATTAGCATGAACTCCTTAAGTAGCATTCTACATGGAAGAGGAAGCCATAAGCAGCTCCAGTTCTTTCCAGGCTTTCTGCATACTCTACTTTTTCAAGCTTCATGAGATTTTCTTTCCAAATATTTGAAAATCACCAAGATTCTTGTACCCTACAAGGTCTCAGTTATCCTCCTTTGGACAATACATTTTGAATTTGTAGCTATCATGTTTCTCCTTGGTAAAATTTTTAAGTTTCAAAGTCAGATGAACACTAATTATTGTTTTAACTTTATTTTCTTTTCTTGGGTCTACTCCTTTTTAAGGATATTCTCATACATCCAAGGGACAATTTCACTACATAATTTGCTTCCTCTTGTACTTCTATTTGGTCCAACTCTATCACCAGAGACCTGTTCTGAGTATTACCTCTAGATTGCTGTGCAATTACTTTCTGAGATACTAAAAGATGTCCAAATATTAATGACTAAAAGATTCCCAAGTGTATGATTCCCTATATAGTATAGGTACATTTGGCTAGGGCATTTAGAGTCATAACTCCAAATAGTGATTTCTATATACTACATTTCAAGTTCCTTGAAAGATCAATGAGGACAGATATTTAAACTAGATTTATTTTTAAATAATGTATTATTAAGACTTAAATACTGTTGATATTCTTGGAATACCACATGATGTTTTGATATATGTATACACTGTATAAAGTTTAAATCAGATAAAGCACATATCCATACATATTGATTCAACTGTCTTTTTTATTATGAAAACATTCAAAATCTTTTCTTCTAGCTATTTGAATTTTGTTGAACATTATTTTTATCTATAATCTCTCTACTGTACAATAGCGTGCCAGAATTTCTTGTTCCTGTTTTACTGTATTTAGTATTTAGCTGTGACTTAGTACCCATGGATTTCTCTTTCTTTATCTCTTCTTCTTCCTTACTTTAGGGAAATATTTTTCAATCGGGAAGGTCTTTTAGCATTCCTCAAATTACATCACCTAGATATTGCTTAATTTACCCATAAATAAGGCTAACCCAGTGTAGTAACTATCTTTCTGAAACAATCAAGAAGCTGAGTTGTTCAGAGTAAACTTTTAAGAGCATAACTTTCTTGACACAGTATAATAGCACTTATTAGCATAGCTAATATTAGATTTATTTAGTTCATTTAGGAAATAAGGGATGAAAAACTATGGTTTTGATTGAATACTGCCCTTGGACAATTGTATTTATGGCAATTGTCCTCATTTGTTTACATAAAATTGAAACAAGGCAGAAGGAAATCCCCCATATTTGCTATATTGCATACTGTTATCCTCTCAGTAGATGCTCAGACCACTGGTCTCAGGCTTGCAATGTCAACCAAAAAATACAAGCATTCAGTTGCCTTTTGTATCGCAGTTGCTGTCAACTCAGCCTGCCCATGGGTGTTTGAGATGGATACGTTTTGATTCTCAGCCCCTCCACCAGTAGGCTCATGGGAGACATCATCTGGCTTCTATCTTCTGGGACCATGCATAGATTGTGTGGCTTACATGAAGGGGCAATTGCATTCTTTTTCTTGATGGGCTGCTTCTAGCCCTGGCATAGCTTCTGTCAATTCATGGGAGGTGCTATCTGATTTCTCTCTTCCCAGACCCCACATGGCTTGTGCTGTTTATGAGGGGTACTAGAAATTTTAAGAGGTGGATCCTACCGGGAGGGATTAGGTCACTAGATGCTTATCCTTACAGGAGACACTAGGACCCTGGTTAATCCTCTTCTTTTTTCTCCAGAACTTCATATGGTTAGCAGCTTTCTCAGACACATGTTTCTTTTATGATGTACTCTTTTACCACAGACTCAGAAGTAATAGTTGACCATAGACTGAATCATCCAAAACTGTGTGACAAAGTAAACCTTTCCTCATTTTAAATTGATTATCTCAGGAAAATTGTTAGTGTGGTAGAAAACTGACTAACAAAGGTAGACTTACCTAAAGTTCTTACTTTCTTTATCTGTACAATAGAAAAAGTTAAGAATTGAGAAGCTACGTCTGATTTCTTTGGAAGCAAGGAAGGAGATAAAAACTTTGGCCTGGGGAGAGGGCCTTACAGTCAGGAAATCAGGCACCATCTTTGTGTACATCTAATTTAGTCAATATATTTTCCAGCCAATAACTTGTATAGAACAACTCCAAGGACTAATTTTGCCTTGAAGTTACAACTGCCTATGCATGTACAGAAATGATTAGATATTTTTTGCCATTCAGTAGTCAGTAAGCCAGGAGAGAGTTCGTAAACAACCTTGAGCTTCTCCCATCCTCTCCTCCTGTCATTCTCTGAACAAAATAGATTAGAAAGAGAAAAGGAAAATAAAACAACTCCTTAGTGTCTTAGTACATTTAGTGCTTCTGTGAGAGAATATACCACACAATAAGTAACTTTTATGCACAAAAATTTATCTCTCAAATGCCTGGAGGATGGGAATTCCACAGTGAAGTTGTTGTCATCTGGTAAACGAATTCTTGCTGCATGCTAAGGGTAATAATGGAAAAAATAAGGAGAGAGAAGGAAGGAAAGATATGAAGAGGAAAGAGGGAAGGGGAGAAGAGAGGTAGAAAGCAGTGAAAGATGGGGAAAGAGAGAGGGAAGGAGAGAGAAGGAGGTAAGGAGAGAGAGAGAGATCTACTTGCCTTTTAATAATGAAAACACTGTCATGATAAAAGCATGAATCCTTTAATCCATTTGAGGACTATGCCTAAGGGTTTGTTAATGGTACTTAGGTAATATTGTCATAATGACAAATAAATTTCACCATGAGAATTGAAGGAGACAGACATTCAAATCATAACACTTAGACAACCCACAAATTTCCATTTCTGACATTTATTAATCTTACTAGTTTTAGGATAAAATATCTGAAATAAACTTCAAAAATCTTCAATCTGAGTTTGAAATTTAAATGTGGTGTAGTATGAAGTCAAATTGTATAGTGTTCTGTTACAAAAGCAGTAGTGTTCAGTGGAGCAATAAATGTAATTGATCCAACAAAAATGTTTACTTGCTGTCACAGAGTACAGTAGGTCATGTAAAAGAAAACTTGAATATTTATAAAGAGTGGTCTAAGAATGTGATGAAGAAGACATCTACTGCTGATCTACATGACAGATGGGGAGACTAACAATGCTTTAAATAAAATCCAAAATGTACAACAGATATTGTGAAAATGTTCAAAAGAAAAGAACAACTGGGATGAGGGAAAAAAGCAAAGAAACAAGGGAAAAGATTATACACTATATACATAAAATAGATAATCATATTACTAATCTCTATTAGTTCATAAAAAGAATGATTTGTACTTTCATTGTTTGATCATTTTTTCAAGCCAATATTTATTATCTGAGTAATTACTTTGAAGATAAAAATTCACAACATATTAACCATTGTTAGTCTCTCATTAATTTGTTTTGAAATTCTGTATCATTGGTTTTATTCTTTTTATGTTTTAAAGTAAATTTTAAAAATTAAGGAGCTTTTGAGTATTGCCAGCAAAATGTCAAATTGTGATTGAATTTACATTTCCCAACTCACTGATAATCTAGAGACATCCCATATTTCAAAAATAATAACAACAACCAGAATCCAAAGTCTCTTATATATTCATGTAATCTCTGCCACTAAAAGTCAAGTACATAGGAGAGGTATGTTTAGAAAAAAAGTATTGGTGGTCCTATCTTTTCAGTGGTATTGCAAGGTGTTGGATAATGCAGGTCAAAGTACAGCTTCAAAGGCAGTACTTTTACACTAAAATTAGGGGATTGAAATGATTTAAGGTTCACTGGCACAAATTCTACTTAGGTTGACGTCTGAGATCATACTTTAACAATTGGTAAACTCTGTTTTTCTTTTTAACCAAAGTGGGTACTATACAGGTTTTTTAACCAGTATGGTATTTATGTGACAGCTGAATTCTCTGATGTTTATAATTTATGTTAAATATCTCAGAACAGATGGTGCAATGCCATAGATACAGATACAGACACAAATATAGATAGGGATATGGATATAATTTTAACTCAAGTTAAACTTCAATTGAGCTGTAGTTTGGTAGTCGTTCAGAGTAAACAAACTATTAATGATCATTAATATTGACAAGTCTAGAAAACACACCAGAGGTTGTCAACAAGTTTCCTTTAAAAATGCCAGACTCAAGAGCCAGAATTACAATGTTTCTGTTATTCTACTTCTATTAACACTTAAGATTTTTAATGTTTAAAATACCAAAATAGGTTTTTCTTGGTAGGATTTTCTTTTTAATTAGCATGATGCATTGCTAGAAATGGGCTCTTGATGGCAAAATGAAAGGCATTCAAGATAGAAATGAGTACTAAAGTATTTTAGAGTTTCTCTCCAAATTTCATGGATGATTTTTAAAATCTCATAAGGTGTTACTGTTAAGTACCTCTCAAACAATTTTAATAGCTGCTGGTCTTGGATCTAGAGGATTTCTAGTTACCTGAGTTTGACTGTAAAATTGATATGATAATTCCTTTAGTATAGCACTGTGTCTACCTTGAGTTTTCTTTTATGAAACATAGTGACAGAAACACACAAAAGGTCAGAGAGTTAAGCTTTGAATTTCAGAACAAATTTGTGATTAGATTAGTGCTTGTTTGCTAAGAAGTGTTTAATTAACGTGTGACAGAATTTGGTTTTAAATTTGCTTTTATTATAAGGTGGCAGTAAAGCTGAGAGAAATTCTGTAGCAAAATCTGGCTCACCTCAAACTTCTGTAGTGACGAGTCTCACTGAAAAGAACTGAGAAGCTGTACATGATCTAATTGATTTAGTCCCCTTTACAACAAAAATGAATTTCTCTAGAGTTGCATTGAGAAATAATTCTGATGTAGCGCTTCATACAGAAAGGAGACAAGGCACCAGATAGGTGTTTTATTTCTGGTCTCAGTCTCCTTTTAATTACTTGTTGAGTTAGTGTCTTTAGGGCAGACCTGCTAGAGGAAGATCAAAGCTCAGGCTCTTAAAGGAAGCTAAGAATACTTTTTGCTTGGCCACAGTATCCTCAACTAAAATTTTTAAAGAAAGATGCATGTGAGGTTTGGACAAAGGGTTCTGCTGTTGTTTAGTAATGTGCTAAATATCACAGATTTTCTACTGGTGTGCTCTCTCTCTAATTTAAAAGAAAAAGAATCCTCATAAAAAGTTAGAAATACTGTGATACATCATTGGTTTCTAGGAGAAAAATGTGTGTGATCAGGAGAGGCCAAGTGAAAAGATTCTCGGGAAGCAAGAAGTACCATGTACTTCTACTTTCAACAGGGCTATACTTGGGTTAATGGAGAGTTGAAAAATGACTTATAAGAGGTTAAAATGATGCTCTCCTTTGACTCCACTCTCTTGGAATTTCTTACCTGTTTTAAAAACAGCTCTAATCAACAGGAAAATGATACTGGGACTTGGAGACCACGATAATCAGTGTCTCACCCTAGGCTAAACTCAAGAGAGAAACTGAAGATATGGAGGCAAATGTCTAGAGAATTTTCACAAAAACCTTACATAATTTAAATAACCTGTTAATTCAATCAAAAGCAAGAAGTTGAATTGAATCCACCATGCTTGTTCATCCTTGTCTCTGAACAATGACAAATTCATCTGAAAGCATAGATCTGGATTCAGCCTTTCAATGAATATCACCTGATTAGCATTATTCTATTGTTGCTTTCAGTCTTTATTTCCAATAACTAATATTTTCAATGTTTTGTCTTCTAAGTTCTTGTATTTGTATTTCAGCTGCATTAGTTTGCATTTGTTAATATTCCCTGGGCTTTTTAAGTATCACTGATTTTTCTTACCAGGTTAGACTTTGATCTATCAAACTCTAAGTACTATGATAATTGTACTTTATGTTTTATTTTATTTTACTTTATTTCATTTTATTTTATTGTTTTGAAGTAGAACATCAGAATATTAGTTAGTATTACTTAAATACTCTGGTTTAGATTAGTTTAATTAGAAAAAAATAAAAGTTAAAATATTACCAATGATTTCAAAATGTAGCTATCCAATTTTGAGTATCTATTTGGTTCTATGCCTGGAGTCCAGATTAAACAAAAACATAGATATGAGGGATGGAGAATGGTAGAAGAAGAGGGAGATGGAAGTGGAAGAGGAAAAGAGGGAGAGGGTGAGGAGAAGGAGAGGGAGATAGAGGGAAGGAGAGAGAGAGGGAGAGGGGAAGCACTCATTCATTGGTACATTTTACTTAGCAGAGGTAAGAGAGGAAGACTCCACTCTTGTGAAGAATGTTTCTGAACCACCATTGTGAAACTTGGACCGTAGTAAAGATTATCCTTCTTATAAAATAATAGTCAATAGAAATCTTCCATTTTCTAAGTGCTTGTTCACAGGCATTTATTAGGTGTAAAACTATGCAATGTCTTACAGATACTTACATTATTCTTCCAGTTTGGAGAATTCAACATGCATGGAAATTCTATTCTTCTCACTTGCCCTTGAAATACTCCAAAACCCGTGTTCTAGATAGTTTGTGTCTCCAGCCTTTCTGGGTGCTTGTTCTTATATTAGTTCAAATAACATTTCTGTGAGCACAGTCTCCATACACATTTCATGTAATACTTCAATTTCACAAAACTGATAATTCCAGTATCAATTCCTGCCCTATTGAGTATTTACAGAGATTTGCCTTTGTCCTTACTTCAAGAAATTCCCCTTTTGCAAAGTTAGTACACAATAATTCTCATTCAGAAATCATATTGTGTTAACACTTATGTACCTAATATGAGGACATCATATGGTTCCGTAGGGTCATGAGTTCATATAGTCTTTTTTCTATCATTTTATTCCTGCCAATGGAGTCATTACATGCCCTTAACCTATTGCAAGCTGATTATTTATAGAAGGCACTTGTGGATTCCTACTAAGCTGACTTTCACTTCTAATCCTCAAGCATTTCCTACAACAAAGTAAAAAGTAAAATGAAAATTTGTTTCATAAGCAATTCCTTTTCATTTTTTAAACATCAAATTGTTATAGTTTTAGGACATGCATAAAAATCTTTATTTGTTCTTGGTATGAGCAAAATATTCAGCTGTCTTAAAATAAAATTTATGGTCAAGCCTATTTATCAGGATTTCTTACACTAGAAATATTATCCCTACAGAAAAAGAGAAAATACTAAGAAAACAGAAAATTCTATTTTCTATTTGGGAAAGCATGTTGATAAGCATGTAAAAAATGGTATATTTGAGGGTCTAATTTCTTAGAAATGTAAATATATCGACAGTCTCAATACTATTAATGTATACTTATTGCATGTCTGTTTTACACTTGTTTGAACTACATGATTCTCCCTTATAGAGTATCAGTTGATCATTTATGTATAGAAAACAGCCTGTGTTTGCAGAGCATTAACCTATTTTCTTTTAATATTTTTACAGTTACATTGTACCACATTAACGTATGAGATGAACAGTTAAAATTAATTAATTTGGATCCTAACATCTGCAATCACTTATGCATAGATTGTGTGGGAGCTTATTTACTCTATTTTGAGGGGAATAAAATAAGTAAATGAAGATTATAGAGGCATCCCTTACATTTTTAGTGCAATGAATTTCTTTGGAAAACTTTAAGGTACTTACTTGTAAGAGAATTTGGAGGCTTGCTGTTTACAGCCACCATGAACTGCAGCCCTGTCGAGCCACCCTGCCTTCGTGCTAACTAAATATGGACAAAAACCTCCAAAAAATGTAGTGTTGGCCTGCCGGGCCGCCCTTCGCTGGGAGAATTGCAGAGCCCTGGTGGAAGGCCCCAGCTGTCTGAGACCATGACTACCTGATCCACCCTTCACCAAGAACATTAGGAGGCTGGGTGGAAGCCATCAGCTCCGTGGGACCACAGTTCCTGGGCTGCCCTTCTCTGGGAGCATCAGGGAAGCCTGCCTTTCCACCAGGAACATCTTGGAAGCCCAATGCAGGCCTGAGCTACCTGGGACTGCTGCCTCTGGGCCCATTCCTCCTCCAGGAATATCGAGGAAGGTGGTCACAGCCCTAAGTTGCCTGGAACCACTGCTTGTGGGCCAGTCCTTCCACCAGAAGCATCAGAACCTTGGACTACAGTGGACTACCATGCTGGATGGATGAGAGACTCAGGAAATCCTCACACAAAGAGAAGACTTCATCAGGCTCCAGTCAATTTGGT
Organism: Dolichotis patagonum; assembly: GCA_004027295.1. Lineage (NCBI taxonomy): Eukaryota > Metazoa > Chordata > Mammalia > Rodentia > Caviidae > Dolichotis > Dolichotis patagonum. Next base: position 4,473 of record PVJX010034710.1, on the reverse strand, counting down.
GAGTTTGCCCCATAAAACAGACATCTGCAGTGGGTAAATAGGAGTGGAAGTGAAGTTCCCTCCACTGTAAGTCCTTAGTGAACCTGACAAGAGCATAGATAACCCCCACCCCATAGACAGAACATCAGACAGGTTGAAGAGTGCGTCAAAAACATCCCCCAAAATTAGAGGAAATTAAAAGAACTTATGAGACCACCAGTGGCACAGTAGGGCCTCAGCTGACACAAACACTATAGGCAGGGAGACCTGGTGACCTGAAACTACCTAGGAATATAATAAGAACAAGAACTAAGTGTTGCCCTACACCAATAATTCTGCGCGAATTAGCCCAGAAAGAATATAGGACTCACCCAACAGGCATGTTAGGAGGAATTCAGGAGACTGGATCTTCTCTTCATTGTAGTACCCAGCAATTTGACAAACATCAACTACATAGTAGGACCCCAAAACACACACTACAGAAAGTTGTGACTGTTGGGAAAGAAAGACCAAATATTTATGCAAACAGTGAAAATGACTAAATGAAAAGGCAAAATGCAATCCCAAACATCTAGTCCATCAGGAGCAAGTACAGGTGATAATGAAATAGAGGACATTAAAAGTCATACACCAAGAATCTCTGAAAAGATAGCAAATGAAGTAAGGAAACAAATCCATGAGGCTATAGAGGAACTCAAATTAGAAATAATGTCTTATGTAAAGACAAAAGTAACAACCTTAGAAAATGAGTTGCTCAACAAAACTAGAGGAGAAATAGATAAGAAAACACAGGAGCATGGGAAAATGATTGAAACGTTGAATGAACAATGAAGAAAACAAGAAGAATTCATGAAACAAATTCAAAGAGATATGCAAGAAACAAAAAATTGTATTGAAAGCCTGTAAAACCATTTAAGTGAAGCTGAGGATAGAATTTCAGACCTTGAGGACAGGATCGTAGATAGCAATCTTAAAAGGATAGAACTTATAAAAACAACAAAGCAACATGAAATGACAACCCAGCAGTTTCAAAATGATGCCAGGAGAAACAATGTTACAATAATAGGCATCAGTGAAGAGGCAGAAGACAATGCAAAGTATATAACTAAGCTGTTCACAGAAGTAAAGGCAGAAAATTCCCAAACATGATGAAAAAATATGATATATAAATAAGTGAGGCTTATACAATGCCAAAAAGTCATAACCAACATAAACCTACACCTAGATACAGGATAATTAAGATCTCAAACATACAGCATAAAAACAAAATACTAAAAGCTGTTAGAGAAGAGACACAAGTCACCTATTAAGGAAAGCCTATTAGAATCACAGCAGACTTCTCAGCAAAAACCTTCAGATTAAGAAGAGCTTGAAGCATTTGAAGCCATAAAAGGAAACAACTTTCAACCCAGACTGATATACCCAGCAAAATTGTCTTTCAAATTTAAAGGAGAAACAAGATACTTCCACAACAAAGAACAACTGAAGAAATTCATGTCCACCAAAAGAACTTTAGAGGGAGTGCTGAAGGACATCCTAGATAGAAATGAAAATGACCACAATCTCCAAAACAACAGAAAGAAATCACCAGGATGGACAAGAAAGTAAACATGGGAGAAAACCAGGAAATTAACAACAGGAACACAACATGGCAAAGACATGGCAGTATATATCAGTGATATCCATAAATGTAAAGGGGCTCAATTCACCTATTAGAAGAAACAGATGACAGAATGGATGAAGAAACAGGATCCCACAATATGCTGTATACAACAAATGAATCTGACTCAAAAAGCAACTCATAGATTAAAAGTCAAAGGATGGAAAACAGTATTCCATCCAACAGGAACCCAGAAATAAGCAGGGGTAACTATTCTATTTGCAGACAATGTGAACTTCAAACCTAAAATAATTAAAAGAGACAAAGCAGGTCACTACATACTTGTAAGTAGAAAAATTCAAGAGGAAGAACTAACTATTAAAATATATATGCACCAAACACAGAAGCACCAACTATATAAGACAGATACTAAAGGACATGAAAATACACAAGAACACAATTATTACAGGGGACTTTAACAGCCCATTGTCTCAAAGAGATAGATCAACTTGATAAAAAATCAGCAATGAAATAATAGAACTGAATCATAGCTTCAAGCAATTGGACTTAGAAGATGTTTACAGAGGATCTCTCCCAACCACGTTAGAATACACATTCTTCTCAGCTGCCTAAGGGACATTCTACAAAATAAACCATATTTTATCCCATAAAACATTCTTAAGTAAATACAAAGGTATTAAAATTATCCCATGCATACTATCTGACCATAGCACACAGAAATTGGCAATGGTAATGGTAAAAGAAATTGCAAAACTGTCATAAATACATGGAAATTAAATTAAAACCTTTTGAACCACCAGTGGGCTACAGAGGAAATTAAAGAAGAAATAAAGCAATACCTACAATTCAATGAAAATGCAGACACAACATACTGTAATCTGTGGGATGCAATGAAACCATTCTTAAGAGGGAAATATATAGCAATAAATTGTCATATCAAGAAAACAGAACGAGCACAAATAAACAACCTAATGCTTCATCTCAAGCTTCTAGAAAAAGAAGAGCAAGTTAAATCTAAAGCTCATAGAAGAGAGGAAATTGTAAAGATTAGAGCAGGAATTAATGCAATTGAAACTAAAAAAAAATACCAAAAACTAATCAATCCAAAAGCTTGTTATTTGAGAGAATAAACAAAATTGACAAACCTCTAGCTAACTTTATAAAGAAAAAGAAAGAAAAAACCCCAATTAACACAATAAGTTCTGAAAAGGGGGAAATTACTAGAAATCCCATGGAAATTCAAAAGATCATGAATATCTACTTTGAAAATCTCTACTCACATAGAGAGGAAAACACAGAGGAAATGGACAGATTTTTAGAAACATATGAACTACCAAATCTCAAACAAGAAGATATAGCAATTTTGAATAACCCAATATCAGCTATTGAAATTGAAAACATAATAAAAAACTTGCCAACAAAGAAAAGCCCAGGTCCTGAAGGATTCACAGCTGAAATCTATAAGTAATTTAGAGAAGACTTGATGTCAATACTTCTTAAATTCTTCAATGAAATGGAAAAGAGAGCAATCCTTCCTAAAGCATTCCTGAGGCAAGTATTACTCTGATACCAAAACCAGAGAAAGACCCAAACACAAAGGAGAACTATAGGCCAATCTCACTTATGAACATAGATGCAAAGGTTCTCAATAAAATACTGGCCAATAGAATGCAGCAAATCATCAAGAAGATTATACATCATAACAAGGTGGGATTCACTCCAGGAATGCAGGGATGGTTTAACATATGAAAATCAATAAATGTAATACACCACATCAACAGAGCCAAAAAGAAAAAACACATAGTTACCTCAATAGATGCAGAAAAAGCTTCTGATAAGGTCCAACACATGTTCATGATAAAAAACCTTCACAAACTTGCAATACACAGTGTCTACCTCAACCTTATAAAGGCCATCTATGACAAACCAACAGCCGAAATTATACTAAATGGAAGAAAACTGAAAACTTTCACTTCAATATAAGTAACAAGACAAGGAGGTCCACTATCACCACTGCTTTTCAATATAGTTCTGGAAACACTAGCCAGGGCAACCAGACAAGAGAAAGAAATAAAACAAATAAAGATAGGAAAGGAAGAAGTTAAAGTATCACTATTTGCAGATGACATGATACTCTATATAGAAGACCCCAAAAACTCCATTAAAAGACTACTAGAGCTATTAGACAAATTCAACAGTGTAGCTGGATACAAAGTCAGTGCTCAAAAATCAATAGTATTCCTGTACACAAACAAGAAACTCACCTAGAGAGAAATTATGGAAATAACACCCTTCACAATAACATCTAAAAAAATGAAATACTTAGGAATCAACCTAAGAATGTAAAAGACCAATGTACTGAAAATTATACTATGCTAAAAATGGAGATTGAAGAGAATATTAGAAAATGGAAGGATGTTCCTTGCTCTTGGCTAAGAAGAACCAACATTGTGAAAATGGCCATACACCCAAAACTGTTATACAGATTTAATGCAATACCAATTAAAATACCATTGACATACCTCACAGATCTAGAGAAAACACTCCTAAAATTCATTTGGAAACAAAAAAACTAGAATAGCAAAGGCAATTATGGACAACAAAGGCAAGGCAGGAAGCATCTCAATTCCTGACTTGAAACTGTACTACAAAGCCACAGTGATAAAATCAGCTTGGTACTGGCAAAGAAATAGACCTGAGGTTCAATGGAACAGATTAGAAGATGCAAGTATCAGTACAAAGACACTCAACCACCTGATATTTGACAAAGGGGCTAAACATTTTCACTGGAAGAAGGATAGCGTTTTTAATAAATGGTGTTGGAAAAATTAGCTCTCCACATGCAGAAGACTGAAACAAGACCCATACCTATC
>PVJX010034709.1:8210-18840 GCA_004027295.1 Dolichotis patagonum | reverse complement strand
TAAATACATGAAAAAATGTTCATCCTAATTAGTCATTAGAGAAATGCAAATTAAAACCACACCAAGATTCTCACTCCAGAAAGAATGGCCAGCATTAAAAAAAAAACTACCAAAAACAAGTGCTGGAGAGGCTGTGGAGTAAAAGGAACTCTTCTGCACTGTTGGTTGGAGTGTAGACTGGTGCAGCCACTGTGGAGGTCAGTCTGGAGAGTCCTCAAAAACCTGGGATTGGAAATCCCATTTGACCCAGATATTCCACTTCTAGGTATATTCCCTGAAGAACTGAAAACATACCACAGTGATATATGTGCACCCATGTTTATAGCAGCACAATTTGTAATAGCCAGATCTTGGAAACAACCTAAGTGCCTATCAACCAAGGAATGGATAAAAAAGATGTGGTATTTTTATACAATGGAGTACTACTCAGCTATAAAGAATGATCGCACTGAGATATTTATAAATAAGTGGACGCAACTTGAGACCATACTCATAAACGAAATAAACCAAACTTCCATGTATAAATACGGTATAGTCTCCCTAGTGTAAGAAATGGTAAGAGTACATTAGCTTTTAGGGTAATCACAATTCCCCATTACATTGCTTTGAAGCCTTATGTTTTTATTCATCAGTTGGAATGGTTTTATTCTGTTTTGTTTGATTTTATTATGTGTGATGGTATGAACAACTATTTTGAAGAAAACAACACATTATGGCATCTATTGTTGATTTAATATCATCTTGCTTTGAAGTCCTACGATGCTTCTGTTCATCTATTGCCATTGGTTCTATCATGTTGTGTCTTATAGGATTTTAATATATGTGATAGTATAAGCACTTTTTTTATAGAACATGAGATATTATAGTAGCCATTGTTCATTTTCTGTTATTTGGTTCAAAAGGCCCTGTAATTCTTTCATTCTCTTGAATGGTTTTATACTATTTTGTTATATTTGATATTATTGTATGTTAAACCATGCTCAACTATTACAAAGAATGAGTCACTATGGTAACTACTGTTAATATCTGGTTGTCTTATTTTAAAGTGCTGTGTTGCTTATATTGTTCTCTTCTGATCTCCTTTGTTCTGTCCTCTTTTGTTTTATTCTCTTTAAAATAAAAAAAGATATGCCTATATCTTGAAATCTGAATAAATACTATGAAGAAAACAATATGCAATATATTGTTGTAACTTTCCTGTTTTTAAACTTTGTTTTATTGTTATTTTAACTTGTTTTTTTATTTTAAAGAAGATAAAATGAAGGAAAATAAAATCCATCAAAATAAACCAGAATAAGTGATATAAGACTTCCAAACCTTATGAAGTCAGTAATAGTTACCACAGTGCCTTTGTTGTCTTCAAAATAGCTGCAGATCCCACCTTTGGGCATATTAAAAACTGAACAGAATAGAATAGAATAGAAACAATAAAAACAAAACAATGAATGCATAAAAGACATCAAAACAAGCCAGTAGTAAATACATAATGGCTTCCATATCATGTCTTGCTATCTTTTAAATAGCTGCTCATGCCATCAGAGTTAACATAAACAAACAAAAGAAAATAAAAACCCAATCAAACAAAACAATGAAAATGATATGGTTTCTGGGTGAGGATCTCCTCCCATGGGGCCTGGTTCTCCCTCTGCAGTCTGTGAATGGCGCTGACTCACAGAGGGAACCTTGGCTCTGGCTCTCCCTATGCTGGCAGCAGCCTATGTATTTTTAACCTGTTTTGAAACTGTGTTTTATTGTTATTTTAATTTTTTCTCTTTAAAATAAAAAAAGTATAAGAATCTGGAGTCAAAGTGCTCAATTGTAACACTTGCTGTATATCCTTGAGCAAATTTAATGATGTTTCTAGAGGTTTTGGTTTCCTTACCTCTAAACCAAGCATGGAGAATGGTTCTGTTAATTGATGGAAAGCACTTGAAATAATGTCTGCTCTTCCTATACTTCATCGCCAGTGTTATTACTGTTGTTGATGGTTATGGAGTGTTGGGCTTCACTTATTAAATGAGAAGTCTATGTATATTTAAAATAACAGAGCGAATGAGTATGTGTTTGCCTATGTATGTGTATAGATGTGTATGTCCAAGTTTCTGTGTATATGTCTCTGTACCCTTGAGAAAGCTTAGAGGCAAGTCCAAATTCCAGTGATAATTGATAACATCTCAGAAGGGTCCATTTGGGAGATTATTGAAAGTCAGATTTTACTTGGCCTACACTCATTTGTATTTTCTGAATATTTACCATCAAAATTACTGTTTTTGTAATTTAAAAATAAACAAAAAACAATAGACTTGAAAATGGAGATAAGCCCAATCTTTCCATCTTCTATGCCAAGAACTTACCATTTTTCTAAGTCATTGGTTGTATGAGGTTCACAAAGGCAGCCATAAAAAGTATATATTTTTTCTCTAATAGTAAAGCAATTTCTGGGGTTGTTGATCCTAATGTGAGGGTGAGATTTTTCTGATATAGATCCATGAGGTTGGTGTAATAAATCACTGTGCTGGTTGCTACATTAGAAATTCAAAGCCTGGAGATGCAGCTCACCATTTGTCTATGGCTCCCCAGACACTGCTAGTCCTGAGCCCCAAAGCCCATAGACTAGATGGGATGAGCTTACAGAATTTAGAGAGAGACATTTCTCTTCACATGCCTCTTTATTCTGCTGTATATCTACCGTGCCGCCTTAGTGTACCTATGGTGTTCAGAGATAACGTACCAGAATGGAAGTCATAGTCAGAGGTTTTCTTTTGTCCTTCTGGACAAGTTGTAAAATTCACAGCATTGCATAATAAATACATGGTGTGAAAGGCTGAAGTATCTGCAGGGATGGCAGGCAGACTTTCAGGAAAGGCCTCAAAATGATAGAAATTTTTTTCCATTCCCCTGGAGTGGAATCCTTTTAGAGACAGACTCACATCACCTAGTCACATAGAATCTTATTTACAAAGCAAAGTTGTACTGCTGTTATGAATAGGGCAGAAGAATCATTGGAATATAAGCATTCTCAGGTCTAATCCTCAGGATTCCATGTTAGGTACTAAAGATATTGAATGTGTGATTGATAGGGACTTAATCTGGGAACCGTAAGACTTTGAAAGAGCACAGTCCTAGGTTTGAGTTGGAGCTCCACCTCACCATGTGCCCCAAGGTGTCTTGGCAAAACTTTCTGAAGCCCAGTATTGTCATCTAGATAATAGAGACAGTTACACTGCACTAGGGTGGACTCTTAGAAACAAACTTTGAGGTGGGGAGTTATAAGCAGAGGCTTGCTAGGGAGACAAACTTGTGAAAATTGCCGGATTGGGCAGAAAGATAAACAGACCTATTACTTGGCTGCAATCAAGGCCCCTGGAGTTCAGAACAGGAGACCTTATCTGCATTTTGGCTCTTCAAAATTGTTTCCAGTTAGAAGAGAGTAGCTGTGCCCTTGAACCTTCACATCAGTCGATATGGTCCCTATACCATTCCCTGGGAAAATACATAACATTGAATGGTGTAGTCCCCTATAGTAAAGGGATACTTTCTAGCGATAAGCATGCTGTGATCTTCCTGCAACCTATGGTCCCAGCAGTTAAGGTGCACTGGTTTTGAACAGGGGGTCTGGGGAAGGGTCCCTATGATCCATGACAATTTAGGTTTGTAGGAATTATAGAAGTATTTCATATTTGCACATCACAGAATGTCTATAAATATTAGTTTTTCTTCCCTCTTGAAAATATTTTTTTATTTTGAAGAGAATAAAACAAAATAGAACGGAACAAAGCTGATCAGAACAAAAGAATGCAAGAAACACAGGGTTTCAAAACAAGACAATAGGAAATCAACAGTGGGTACCATAATGTCTCTTGTTTTCTTTGAAATGGTTGTCTATATCTTCACACACAATGAATTAAAATGAAACAAAACAGTATAAAACTGATCAAAACAAAAGGAAAATATTTCTTAATAACTTTGGAAGATTAAGACATGCTTTTCCTGTTTCAACATTAAGTGTGCATTTTCAGTGTTCTAAATATCTACATCCAGCAGAAATATCTCTTTTCTTTGAAAGAAGACTGACAAAGCCTTATACTCTATATTTAAATCAGTTATCAAAGAACCCATAGTCTCTTGATGTTAGTAATTTGGGGAAGATTTATATTAGTAACATAACTGCTGTTGTTTCTCCTATAATTATTTTGGTTGGATGTGGAAACATCCTCATTCCTGGACAACATATTTTATGAAGTATTGCCAGACAGTTGAAGCTGGGTAATGAAGAACTGTTTTTACAAAAGGACTAGGTTTATTTCTTAGAAATTGATTTTTTTGAAATTGACTTTGGTAGCCCAGAGTCACCTTTAAATATTGCTTGTTAGGGTGTACTTGGTATATATATTATTTGCATACATCATAGAGAATTCATACTTGTACATAATATATCTTAATTTTTCTTTTCCCCCATTCTCCCCACCTGTTTTCAACCCTTCTTCCTCTCTCCATTTTTATTTCCCATTTTTTCCTTCCATTCTTCATTTTAAAACTTCTTTTCCTTTCTTGCTGCCTGTCCCATGTTCCCTTGCCCATCTGAACATGTTTTTCCTACTTCTCAGTATCTATTCTCCATTTTGCTCCTTGTTTACCCTCAGAGCTTCTTACACAATAGAAACAATAAAATATGTAAACTTGTGTGTCTTATTTATTTCTCTTAAAATTATGGTCTTTAGATGCATCCATTTACCTACAAATGACTCATGTTTATCCTTCTTAATGGTACAGTAGTATTCCAGTGAACATAAATGCCACATTTTCTTTATCCATTCGTTTGTGAACATCTAAGTGTCTTCCAAGATTTAGATGTTAGAAATTGTGCTATCTTAAACACGACTATGCATGTAACACTATAACATGATGTCTTTAATTCTTTTAAGACAATACCTAGAAGGGGAATAGCTAGGTCAAATGGAACCTCTAGTTTTAGTTTTTTGAGGAATCTCCATACTGATTTCCATAATGGTTGTACCAGTTTACACTCCCACCAACAATAGAGGAATGTTCCTTTTCCCCTGGAGTCATGTTTTCTTGACTTTGAACTGGAACTTTCAGGGAGTTACCCTTGTCAAAAGTCCTGGACATTCACAGTAACATGCACACAAACATGCTCTGGAGGACTCCATTTCTGCTTCTCGTTTTATGCTGTCTCTAGACTCCTAACCCTCAGGAAGGTCCGGGAAAGAACAGAGGCTGGTCTGGAAAGGAGAATACAAGGGCATCTAGAGTCATTCTGTGCAATTTTCTGTAGGTGAAATCATGGAATAAATGATTTTTGGCGTGGCTGGGGCTCCATGTCAGTGAGCAACATGGCTGAAACGAATGATCCAAAGAGCTGAAACTTTTAAATGGGAGAGTCATCTCATGATTAGGATTTATGGGTTGAAACATAACTAAAAGAAACTCAAGGTAGCTGAGGAAAGAAAAAATTTTTTAAAGAGTACCATTGTATTTTACGAAACAACAAGAGTATAGATTCAGTGCTCAGGTCTCAGGAACGGACCTCAGTCAGGAAACCCAAGGGAGGCCTCTCTCACTCGTGTGTGTGTCTCTTGTGCATCTGCTCGCAGAGTGGTTTTTAAAAATGTGTCCCCTCAAATTCTTTGGCAATTCTTTCCTCAAAAGGCAGAGCATAATTTTCCTCTCATTGGGTGTGAACTGTATTTACTTTAAAAATGACTAGAATGTGACTTCTGAAACTGGAACATAAAAGGTGTTGTGGCTTCCTCCCTACTTCCTTTCTCAGATCACTTGTTCTGGTGGAAGTTCTGTCCTCAGGACACTCGAGCACTCTGAGGAGTGTCCTGTGTGAGGAAACTAAGCCTCTTGCTGGCACTCAAATGAGTCCATCATCTTGAATATAAGTTGCTCAGCCCTTCAGACAACTGCAGGCAGGCCCAGCTTATATCCTGACTGCAACTTCGGGAGAGACCTTAAGCCAGAGCATGCAGCTAAGCCTTTTCTGAATCTAGATCTCAAGAAACTGTAAGGTATTGCATTTCTTATTCAATTCACTTTTATACTCATATTTTTACAGTGCCACTACTAGTATATGCTATCTAGTCTATGTTGGCAATTATTATTACCAATCTCCTCCACTTAGGAAGCAGTCTTCAGAGAAAAGAGTCTGTCCGAGGTCCACTTTCCAAGAGGAAACATTCTGATTGGCACAAATTGAGAAAAAGGCACAAATGTGAGCAAATAAATTTTGGATAAGATGGTGAGCACCACCATATATTTACAAAGGAACTTCTCCTGTAACCAAGTAAATTGAAGTGCTTTAGTAATATGTACTTGGGAATTTCCAAAATGAATTCCATATGGGAACAGGTCTGTATTTCTTTGATCACCAGAGTATCTCATAAGGTAGCTGAAGTTTACTTTGGTTTTCATATAGTGTTTTGAAGTTTAATTGCCAATGTCATATATGGCATAAGTGTGTAACTGGTTTTTACCTATGTGTTTCCAAAGATTGATGCATTATTTGTGTTTTAGTGGCATATTCCTTTCATGTTGTTTACCATTAATACGTTTATATAAACTTACTCATTTCTTCCTGGCCACTTTCAAATTGTTGAATATTTTCCAAAAATTTCTTGTGGTAACTGCAGTTAATATTTTTCAGAAACTTCTCATACTTCTTGTTATGTATGGAAAGAAATTAAATTCATCTAACTATTCTAGAAATAAATCTACTAAGACCTCTTCTTTCCTTCTGTCTTTATAAATATGTCTACTGGGGGAAAATAAAAAAGATTAATCTTGATGATTTCTGTTTCATAAATCAAGTCAAGTCACATACGTGATTTTGCAGATAAATACAAAGTGGTCATAGGGATTGAGTTAATTATTATAAGACTAGTACATATATTTAAACTTGTGGATAAATAAACTTGCTTTCATAAAATCAGCATTGCCCTCAAAATAATTTTTAGGATAAAGTTATGCATAACCTCCAGATTTAGGAGTTCACATTTAAAAGAAGATAACAGTTTTTCAAATCATCGTACCCCAGGGAATTTGTTAGGAACAAATTATCCAGGGTACAATTTGTGATCATAAGGTTTGCGAGAAGTATCAGTCTGCTAAGAATGAACTTTGACTTCCTCCAATTTAGTAATTGTGTTTTAAAAATCTTAATGGTGAATATAAGCATTTTTTGATTTAGCCCTTTACTAATGAAATAAAAGTACAGTTACTCCTTGTTCCTTTTAAGTTTCCTCACCTACTATGGTTTTGGGAATTGTGTCTGTAGTTTGCTACTAATTTTCATTTAAATCTTAAGAGTCTCTAGTGTCAATATAAGGCAGTTGTTCTATCATTTGTGGTTATTTGGAAACAGATTAGTGAGTCTAATACTTACTCTGTATGGTCATTTTTCCTTATAATGTTATTAATTTGTCAATTCTACTTTATGGTACATTGTGAATTTTAAAATTTTACTGAAATTGGGCTACTATTTAATACAGAAATTCTCATTAGTAACTTTTTTGGACTCTTTTGACTCCAATTTCTGCATAGTTATAGAATGTTATATACTTCCAGAATCATTGTATCAACCACATTTCCTCAGATAGTTTATGGGAGAGCTTATACATTCTTATGGTGAGAACTGCTAATTAATAGACTTTGACCATTACTGATTATCTGGACATTCAATTACGCTGTGAGCATTAGGGCTCTAAAGATATAAGAGGACTCTTACAGTGTCTTTATTACTGTCATTGAAATAGTTTATTTAATATAGGTGGATTATTGAATGAAGTGGAGCTAATAGGATACTTAAATAGATAAATAAATAACTATATTGAAAGTCAGATGTTATGGAAATTGGCTTACATAATTAGAGAGGGTTAGAAGCCCCATAACCTACATCCATATACTGAGACCAGGGAAAGCTGGTCTCAAACTCAAAATTCAGTTTGAGTTTGAAATCTGGAGAACCAGGACTCTGATGTCTCAGGGAGGAAAAGATACAAGTTCTAGTTTAAGAGGAGAGAATTTACACTCCCTCCACCATTTTTGTTATATTTGAATCACTAATGAAATAGATGATGTTTACGCAAATTGGTGAAGGCATAATCATCTTCACCCAGTTTACTGAGGGGTGCTAATCTCTTCCAGAAACAAAAGACAAAGCAGGAAGAATATTTATCAGCAGTTTAGGCAACATTTTACCCAAAGTGAAACAAAATTAACTATCTAGAGATGGGGGAGGTGGGTGGGAAGAGGAAGGGAAATAAAAAGAATGTCATATAACTACTCCCTAAAATAAATGTAAACTTCATGTACTGCAAACATGTACTAATAAAATAAAATTAAATCAAAAAAGAGAAAATTAACTCTCAGGACAAGCAATTCAAAGATAGTCTTCCATATCTTCTTCATGGTGAGTAATCTATCTGCTCTATCTCTGATTTTATGTTTCATGCAGGGACTTTGTAAAAGTTTCAATTGAATGTGGCACTGTACAGTAAACTTGAAGTTTGGAGTAACAGGAGCAGCAGCAGCAGCAACAGCAGCAAGTCCTGGGTTTAATTTTTGTCTTTAGAAGTTTTAGAGTATGGCATAGGATTCACTTAATGTTAATTATCTTAGTTACAAACTGAAGATACTGCAAACAGCTGCAATGATGGATCTCTGTAAGGATCAAATTATATAAACCATATTAAAATGCTTTATAAAAGTACTATACTGAAGTTATGAATACAACTTCTTCTCACTCTGAAGTTTGGTGGCCAATCCACCTGAGATTTACGTCTTGGTTACTTTTCTCTCCTTGTTGAGACAAAATACCTGATGTCAAACTTGAAGGAAGGAAAGGTTTACTTCTTTAAAATTTTTTTAATTTTATTTAAAGAGAATAAAACAAAAGAGGGCAGAATAAAACACATCAGAATAGAACAATGTAAGCAACACAGCATTTTACAATAAGACAACTGGATACTAAGAGTAGCTACAATAATGTCTCTTTCTTTGAAATAGTTGAGCATAGCTTAATACACAATAATATCAAACATAACAAAATAGTATAAAACCATTCAAGGGAATGAAAGTATTACAGGGTAGTCTGAACCAAATAACAGAAAATGAATAATAGCTATGATAGTATCTCATTTTCTATAAAAATTTGTTTATACTATCACATATATTAAAATCCTATAAGACACAACATGATAGAACCAATGGTAATAGATGAACAAAAGCATGGTAGGATTTCAAAGCAAGATGATATTAAATTAGCAATAGATGCCATAATGCCTAGTTTTATTCAAAATAGCTGTTCATACCATCACACATATAAAAAACAAACAAAACAGAATAAAACCATTCCAACTGGTGAATAAAAACATTATAAGGCTTCAAAGCAATGTAATGGGGACTCATGATTACCATAAAATCTTATGTACTCTTACCATTTATTACACTAGGGAGACTATATGGTATTTATACATGGAGGTTTGGTTTATTTCATTTATGAGTATGGTCTCAAGTTGCATCAATTTATAAATATCTCAATATGATCATTCATTATAGCTGAGTAGTACTCCATTGTATAAAAATGCCACAACTTTTTTATGCATTCCTCAGTTGATGGGCACTTAGGTTGTTTCCAAGATCTGGCTATTACAAATTGTGCTGCTATAAACATGGGTGCATATATATCACTGACGTATGATGTTTTCAGTTCTTCAGGGAATATACCTAGAAGTGGAATAGCTGGGTCAAATGGGACTTCCAATGCCACCTTTTTGAGGAATTTCTAGATTGACATCCACAATGGTTGCACCAGTCTACACTCCCACCAACAGTGCAGAAGAGTTCCTTTTCCCCCACAGTCTCTCCAGCATTTGTTGTTGGTAGTTTTTTCTATCCTGGCCATTCTTTCTGGAGTGAGATGGAATCTCAGTGTGCTTTTAATTTGCATTTCTCTAATGACTAATGATGATGAACATTTTTTTATGTATTTATTTGCCATTCATATTTCATCATCTGAGAACTGTGTATTCATCTCGGATGCCCATTTTTGGACTGGGTCTTTGAATATGGGGGTCTGTTTTTTAAAAATTCTCTATAAGTTCTAGACAGAAGTCCTTTGTCTGAGGGACAGTCCATTAAGATTTTTTCCCAGTTTATGGGTTTTCTTTCACTATGCTGGAGATTTCTTTCAACATGCAGAAACTCTTTAATAAGACGTGATCCCAGTTATTGATTCTGGGAAGTATTTCCCGTGCAGTTTGATCCTTGTTCATGAATTCTCTATCTACCCCTATGTCTTCAAGATTTTTATCGACTTTGTATTCCAACAGACTTAGTGTTTCTGTTTTAATATTTAGATCTTTGATCTATTTAGATTTTAGTTTAGTACATGGTGATAGGCGTGGTTCTAGTTTTAGTCTTCTGCATATGGATAGCCAATTTTTCCAGCACCATTTGTTAAAGAGACTGTCATTCTTCCAGCGAGCATGTTTGGCCCCTTTATCAAAGATGAGGTGGTTCAGTGAGTTTGCAGTTGTGGTTGTATCTTCCAATCTATTCCACTGATCCTTGGGTCTGTTTCTATTCCAGTACCATACTGACTTTA
>PVJX010034708.1:0-18730 GCA_004027295.1 Dolichotis patagonum | reverse complement strand
AAATAGCAGGTGAGTATGGCGGACTTTAGGGGGCCTGCAGGGGAGGGACCCTGGCACCTTGGGACCTGCACCATGTGGTTGACTTGGGGTGCCGGGAGAACAAGGAACTCTTCCCATCTCTGGGGGGTGACTGTGATTCTGCCTGCGTGTGGGCTGAGAATCAGACATCTCAGGTCGTCCTGTCCCCATCCCCTGTCCCCCCTCCCCCTTCCCCCTGCCTAGCAAGTGGGAGCCAGTGAACTACACATCTTGTGAAAAGATTGGCTATGTTATTTAGTATGAGCTCCCTGTATGCAAAGATAAGGACAACCATTTGGAAGAAAACAAGATACAATATGACAGATAGTGAAGATCTCTGGTTGCTAGCTTTGAAATTTATGCTTTCTTATGTCCCATTCTGTTCTGTTTTGTTGTGTTTGATTTTACTCCCTTTTAAAATAAAATTTTAAAAAATTAAAAAAAAAAAGAGACTAACCTGGCAATTTAGTGACTCAAAATTTTAAAAAGGGCTGTGGATGCAGCTAAGTGTGAAGGCCCTGGGTTCAATGCCTTTCTCCATCTCTATGGAGAGAGGGGATCCATCACAGTGTTATCAGAATCTCCTGGCTTTTGATTCTCCTGGATGGCTATACCAAAATGTTAGTGGGCATCACCTTTTAAAAGTGGGTCACTTGGGCCGGGGATTTAGCTCAGTGGCTTAAGCACCTGCCTGGCAAGCATGAGGTCGTGAGTTCAATCCCCAGTACCCCCCCCCCAAAAAGTGGTTCGCTCACCTCTCTTTTTGGAGTTAGATTCCAGATTCTTCCCATTTCAAAAACAAAGAATTGAACAAAACAAGCAAGAAGCAATGGCAAAGTTTATTTGCAAAAAGTGAAAGTGAAAAGTGAGGGAGAAACTGGCTCTGTCAAGCAAACTTGGATGGAGTAAAAGAGGAAAAAACAAGAGAAAAGTATAAACTGAGAAAACAGAGTGGGTTAATGTGAGGAAAGCCATGATAGCACATTTACTTGGCAACTGTGTCCTTTTATACTATCCAAATATCAAGATAACCTGTGAGAACTCTACATATGGGTCCCAAGAGGCAGCCCTGGAATCCCACTCCTCCTAGACTTCAGGTCTAGGCCATCCTATGGAAATCCTGCTCAGGTTCTCAAGAGAAGTCCACATGCAGGGCTTTGGGAAATATTCTGCACTTGTGTCTGGGATCTTATACTTAATAGGTAATATCTACTTCCCTAGCCAGTTTTGCCAAGCCCTAATCTCCTATGTCCACTGCATTACAGATGCAAAAGGGTTGTGGGGAAGTGCTTTATAGAATTAGTATATTACAGTAATATGGAGGGGATATTTCCCACATAGAACATGTGGGGACCAGGAGTATAATTTGTCCAGTGTGTGCTAAGCATGCACAAGGAAATCTGATTTATTTGTTTATTTATTTATTTGTTTTTGATACCAGGGATTGAATTCATGACCTCATACTTGATAGGCAAGTGCTTGTGCTGCTGAGCTAAATACCTGGCCCTAAATTTTTATTTTTAAAAATTTTTTTAATTTTTATTTTTTGGTATCAGGGATAGAACTCATGACCTTGCGCTTACCAGGCAGGCACATATGCCACTGAGATAAATCTCCAGCCTGGAAATCTGAATTTTCTGAATCCAGCACCAAGAAAAAAATTTGTTAAACACAGAACATTCTAGGTAAGGCCCAGAGGCCTATGGGTCCACCTTCTGGCTCTAGGCTTTCATCTTGATGTGTCAGTCACTCCTTCAGTAAAAGAATCCTTCTTTCTCACTTGTTTGGGCAAAAATTCCAGGATTTGGTCTGATTATCCACCTTGCTTTCTTGCTTAACAATGACTCAATTATGGGGCTAAAGGATGGAATATGCTGACCAGATAAACTTGGGTGAAACGTATACCTGCTGCACCAAACCACACAGAATGAGAATGGAACTAGGAAGCAGGACTAAGTGCTGAGTAGGCAAAATGTCAGGTTCAGGGATTAAAACAATGATACTGGTCATCACAGCCCACTGTGATAAGTGACAGATGGAAGGAACTGACTTTGGAGGAGTACTTAGTAAACACCTAACCCAGAGAAAGTGGCAGGTAAGCTGACACCCCAGGAAGAGTTATATAGGCCAAGGATGTTATCAGGTGGGAAATGAAAACAGGTCACAGAAATTTCTCAAAATACCTGAAATTGTAGCCTGAACATTCACAGGGACAGTGAGGATGAAGATGATGGAACAGATTGGGTACCATGAAAGGAAGGAAAGGAAAATGGATTTAGGGTGGAAGAATAGATAAAGGTTTCAATTTGCAAAACTGATCTTGAAGGGAATGAGGATCAATCTGTTAGAGATATCAAAAATCCAGCTGGATATGTGGGTGTGGAGTTTGGAAACAGAATCTCCAGATTTCTGGATGGGAATATGGGTGTGACTAGCACAGGGATTTCCACTGAATGACCATTGGTGAATGATTACTGAAAGGTCACTAAATGTGAGAGACACTTCCCTGAAGGAGAGGGCCAAGGTTAGGTACTTTTCCAAAGGTTGTCCAGGGCTAGGAGAGAGCTCAGTGGTAGAGTGTTTGCCTAGCATGTATGAGGCCCTGGGTTAGAGTCCTAGTGCTGGGGGTGGAGGGGGGAGCACATGAAAAGGTCAGTATACACAAAAAATTAGCAAATGAAAATATTATTTTGGTTATTTCATATTCATTATCATACTCATTATTTCATACTCATTAATTGCTCCCTCACCTAGGGCTGAATGACAAAGAGAAACAGTTTAAAATATTGGCAGCCAGGGATCTCTTCACTCATCCTGCTTTTATTCACTCAGACATGGGCATGAGTAATTATCTGATTCATCTGCCTTCCAATAGCCATAAATATATGCTCAGGTAAAAAACTTAATTTCACTTGGATTGACTTTTCTCTAGATGCAACTTGCCATCACCCCTGCATTTGCCTTTCTCCTTTGTGTTCACGGAGGAGGCCAATTAGGCCTCAGTTCTCCTCTGACCTCCCACACCATGCAACCAAACAAACCAGTAACAAGACAAAATTTTCCCATCAAAATACCTTGAGTACCAAGTCTGGATGAGTTTCAAGGCAGTCAAGTACCAAGGTATAACTACTTATTGTCTGGGTAGACATACTATTAAAACAATGAGATAGTACTACATATCAACTAGAATGGCTGAAATCTGAAAATAACTTGAATTTGAAATTTGGAAAGGATAATCTGAAATTTGTAAAAGAAAAAATTATAAAATCAGATTGGAAACTAATGAAATTTAAATTTGAATCCCTCAAAGAGTCAATAAATCAAAGCATTGGTTGATAGGAAGGGCATCTGAAGGTGGGGGATATGGAGGGAGAGGAGATAATAGAGGAAGCAAAAAGGACCAAGATGCAATATATATGTAGCTACTAATTCCTGCAGTGAATGTATTTACTATGTGTCACAATAATACACTAATATAAAAATTAAATGAAATTAAGGGCCAGGGATTTAGCTCAGCAGCACAAGCATCTGTCTGGCAAGCACAAGGTTGTGAGTTTGATCCCTGGTACAAAAAAGAAAAGAAAAGAAAGAAATGAAATGAAACAGGCAGATAGCCGGATGTGGTAGTATATGCCTGTAATTTCAGCACTTGAAGGGCTGAGGCAGGAGAATCATAAACTCAAGCCCAGCCTAGGCAGCTTGGTGACTTAATGGAGTTAGCAAGATTTATTGTTTGTTTTTGGTTTTGTTTTTTGAGATAGGGTCTGGCTATGCAGTTCACGCTGGCCTTGAATTCACTGTGAACTACGGGCTGGCCTCAAACCTCCACTGATCTTTCTGCCTCAGCCTCCCAAGTGCTGGTGTTATAAGCATGTGTCATCACACCTGGTAAGCAAGTTTTTAAAAAAGCCTGGGGATGTAGATCAGTGTGAAGGTCCTGGGTTCAATCTCCAGTTCCACAAAAAAATAATAGGAGTAGTAATAATAATACAATATTGAGTGTTGGCAATGATATGGAACTGGGAACTCTCATATACTGTAGAACCTGGATTGACTTTTCAATCCAGGTTCTACATAGGACTGTGTATTTGGTGTCTGCTTGGAAAATAGCAGTATTTATTGAAGCTAACTGTGTATGTGTCCTATGACTTAGCAGTTCCATTCAAATATATAGCCAAGAGAAAAAAACTGCTAAATCTTACCAAAAGTTATATAAGAGAATGTTCATAGCAATATTTCTCAGACCTGTCTAAAGTTGGAAACAAACCAAATGTCCATTTGCCCATGGGGAGCAGCATGAGCAGGGAAACTCCCCTATCTTCATTGCAGCCTAGAACTTCCAGAAGACTTTGGATCACTGTGAATTCTGTCCACTGTCCTCCATATTTTGTCAACCCAGGGAGACAGATCTAATCTTCTCCCAGTCTCCTAAAATTGACACCACAATTAAGGCCACAGAAAAATGTTGTCTCTGGATATTTTCTATTCTTAAAGCTCAACCGGGTGTGATGGTACATGCCCATAATCTCTGTACTTGGGAGGCTGAGGTAAGAGGATTGTTACAAGTTTGAGGCCAGCCTGGGCTGCGTCGTGAGTTCAAAGCCAGCATGAATTACAGAGTGAGACCTTGTCTCAAAAAAAATCAAAAAAGAAAAAAACATATTCTTAAAACTCATTTACTCTTCTTCTAACATTGTCTAGATCTCCATGTCCCTCTCCACTGCAAACAGGGTGGATGTGCGAGGACTTCTAAACACACCGGGTGATTGCGTACCCATTTTTCTGGGATGCTGCCCATGCACAGAGTAAATTTGCATGCCTGTTTTGTTAATCTGTGAAGTGTCAGTTTATGTCAATAGACTCAACTATTGAAACTTTAGAGGACAGAAGAAAGTTCCTTTCACCCCTATATGTTTGTTCAATCAAAAACTATTAGGATACCACACATACACACACACACATGCACACACACGCACAACTAAGTACTGACATGCTGATATGGATGCATCTTTCAGGCATAATGTTGAGTGAAAAAAGCCTAACTAAAGATAACGCATACCTTGTAAGTCCACTTATAAAAAGCTCAAAACAGGTACAACTAAGTGATGATGAAAGAGGTCAGGAATAATGGTTTCCGGGGAGATTGAGGGTATGTCTGAAAGGGGCCCACAGAACCTTCTGGGGTGCTGAAACTGCTTTGTATCTTGATCTGGTTGTGGTTATAGAACATGGAGATACAACATGGAGATAAATAAAAATTCATCCAGTTGTTCATTTAAGAAGCTGGGCACGGTGGTACATGCCTGTAATCCTAGCACTCTGGGAAGCTGAGTCACGAGGATCAAAAGTTTGAGCCTAACCTAGGCAATTTAGCAAGACCTTGTCTTAAAATAAAAGATAAAAAAGGGGTGGAGATGAAGCTCAAAGCAAAGGTCCTAAGTTCAATCCTCAGTAACCCCCCCGAAAAAAAGATGTTATGCAGGACTGAGGGTATAGCTCAGTGGTAGAGCACTTGCCTAGTATGCACAAGGCCCAAGTAGATCAATACAAAGGACCACAAAAGGAAAAGAAAGAACCACTGTGCACATTACTATATATATATATATATATATATATATATATATATATATATTATCTCCCAAGACAGCATTAATCTGTGGGTATTTTATAGCTGTGATGTGATATGATATGTCCTGTAGCCTAGCTTGATGGTAAAGTCCCCATGACCAGACCATTTCTTTGATTTTTCTCTCCACTGTTCCAAACAGTGGGGCTCACATCACAGCAGGCCCATAGCATCCATGACTCAGTGTCTGCTCAGACCACCACGCTTCTTGCCTTACTCCACTTCAACACACTTTCTAAGCATCTACTACCTGTGCCAGGCTCTATGATAAGAGCTGGATATATGAATACAAATAAGATATCATCCTGAACCTCTAACACTGTCAAGGTGCCAGGTATGGTGGTGTACTCTTGTAGTCCCAGTACGTGGGAGGCTGAGACAGGAGGATTACCATGAGTTCAAAGCCAACCTGAAGTACGTAGTGAGACCCTGTCTCCTAAAACCAAAACTAAACTAAACTGAAATATAGCTGGCAAGGTAATGTAGCTCAGTGATAGAACATGTGGCATATGTAAGACCCTGGATTCAATCTCTAGTACCATAACAAAATGAAAAGAAATAAAGAAGAGAAAAAAGAAGTGCATGTCTCTCTCAGGGGAAATACAGGTCCCCCAGAATGAAAGACAGGTTTTGCAGGAACCAATTCATCCAACTACCCATGTAAAATAATAATAATAATAGCAAACAATCACCCTTCATGAATTGTCAAGTGCTTCATGTAGCTGATTGTTTTGTTTTGTTTTGTTTTGTTTTAAAATTGCTATTTAAAACCGCAACTGCCTGTGGCTACTTTTGTCTATTAGGGGAGTGGCATGATTTTTCTCTGAGTAGACTGTTCTTTGTTTAGGAAAATGCTTAATAAATTGCTTTGGCATGAAGAATGAAGTTCCCCTGGGTTAGGCAAGACAAAGAGAGCTACACTGCTTTGCAAATTAGAGTGGGAAAAATGTAGCAGCAGGGAGAGGAGAGGGGGCTGGAAATAGGGGGAGGGGCGGTTAGGGAGCCCTCTCTAGTTAGTCAGTCCGTTATTTTTGTGTCCTCAGACCCTTCTTTACAGAAGGCCGTCCCCTTTGCCTTGTTCATCTCTCATTCTTCAGATTTCACCCTTAAAAATCCCTTCCTTGTATCACACATCCCTCGGAAAGGATGAGAAAAAGCTATCTATTCATATAAATAAACACACTGGATATACTGTGAAGTGGGGAAGAAAGACAACCAGCAGAATAAATGCACCAAACAATCCCATTTTTTAAAAGGAGGCCACATATATTTATGTACACTTGGAATATTACAGAAAATTCCTAGAAAAATGTCTAATAGTATCAAAAACCAATGTACCCATTGTAATTTTAAACATTCATCATAAGCTTTTATTCCTTTTTAAAAGTTTCTTTTTCCAGGGAGCCTTCCATGACTTCTTCCATGGTGGATCAGGTCTCACTGGCATTCTTCCCTCCCTTTGTGACACTCAGTACTTTTGTGAGGCCTAAGCACAGACTCCCCTAGCCCTCCAGGTCTGCACTCCACTCCCCTCCACTCAGGAGCACAGAAACAAGAAGCCCTCGCAAAGTGCTTTACATATTGACATTGACCGAATGAATGAATTCCTCCACTTTCCAAGGGGTTTTCTCCTGGCTGGCTTTGAATCTTCTAGAGAAAAGAGCACAGTTCAGCCCCACCTGTTTGTGCTGTCCAAGCTTGGCTCACAGTGTTCCTGCTAATTCCCTGCCCACGGCAAAGCGAGGATGCTGTCTTTGTCTGAAGAGAAGCAGAAATGCAGCTGCTCCTGCCCTTTTCACTGTTTCAACCCTAAGGGACACCAACAACCTAGGAGAGGTGCAAGCAGGTGGCCAGCCAATTACTGGTGGAAGACAGGGCACCCTGGCTGACCTTGGCAGAAGCAGTGACAGCTTCCCTGCCATCTTTCTTCTCTTTCTACCCGCTGGGGGAGGAAGTAAAGATAACCTAATTGCTTTCACCTTGAGAAAAATCTGCCGCTGACCATGTGCGGAGAGAATCACTCAGTTATACAGCAGGGGGCTTGAAATTATATCAGATTGGGGTAGCTAACATTTTCCCTGAGGCTGTCTAAGGACCCAAGGGAACAGAGGCTCTTGGCCCCATTCCCCTCCTCACTCTGCCCTACCAATCACACAGTGTCAGCTCAGCTTCCTCTCTTATTTCTGCCCAGAACTCCACAGGGAACTCTGCATGCCTGCCTCCTCCCTATCTAGGCTGCTGTCACTGAGATGGTGTCTTCACTAGGTCTTACCCAGGCCACAACTAAAGCTGCTGGGAGAGAGGTAGAGCTCAGTCTCACAGGCCCCCAACTGCCAGGTGGACACCCCTGTCCACTCAGCCACCCTTTCCCTGCAGAGTTTAGACAGGAAAAGTGATGCAGGCCCTGGGAACCACCATGCAGAGATGCCAGCCAGCCACATGGACCTGATTCTGCCTGGACACTTCTGACAAGGCAGTGGATGAATTCTCATGCTTTCTCCAATCCCCAGTAAAAAGCAGACTCAAAAGCCACACTGTTCCCAACCCCCCTGGGGTGAAGCTAGGACTATGATAAAGAGAAAGTGCTGCAAGTAGAGCAGTCTTGAGTGATACTGATGTCATACAGAATCTGCCATCAGGAGCTCAACCCTGGAGCCACTGAAAAATCACCCAGGAAGCACGTGACACTGGTTTTCTATGACTAATGATTTATAAAGCTTCAGAGCACTCACTGCGTACCTGCCGGGTTCCAAGTAGAAATTTCCTTTAAGAAATTCTGGGGAGGCCAGGGGTAGAGTTCAGTGGCACAGAGCCTACTGGGCAAGCACAAGAGAGATTCCCAGTACCAAAAGAAAAATAAAATCTGGGGAGGCAATAGAAGCCCACAACTTCATACATAGCCCACTTCAACCACCTTCTGGCTATGAAACTTTGATGCTGGTTAACTTCTCAAAGCTATATTATCCCTATCTGTAAAATGGGGTTATTAATAATAATACCAACTTCAAAGTATCAGAAGAATGACATCAATATACAATACATAAGCTATCGAACACCATATGTTGTTCAAGAAGAGCTCATTAGATGGCTCCTGTTCGCCTTACTCTTAGGAAGCCACCAGTGCACACTCCAGCATAGACAAGGTGGAAAGGTGGAGCGGGGAAGAGCCTTTGGAACCATGCAGATCTAACTCAAAATCCAGGTTCCTTTGTTTCCTGGTTTTGCGGCTTTGGGAGAGTTAATTTCTTTGAACTTTAGGTTCTGTGAGAAGATATCAGCAGCACCTCAACCAGATCAAGTCTAGTTGTCATTCAGGCCAAAGCCTGAAGAAGATGTACTGGCAAATATTAGCCATCATTGGCACAAAATCATCATTCTCTTTTCTAGCTTCTGAAACCTTTTTTATTTGGTAGTTTTTACTGAGCGTTGAAGGCCTGTTTAAAGTGATTTACTTGGAGAGAATATTGATTTTCACAAAGTCAGTGGGTTTTTTTGTTTGTTTGTTTGTTTGTTTGTTTTTTTGCCTGTCCTGATCCTTTGCACCAATGCCATCTCTGCTACAGACCCTGGTGACCGCCTCTGACATTTCAGAGGTCTCCTAACGCTTTGGCTTTCTTGACTCTTTTAGCTCCTGATATTTGCACCGTCTCTCTTCTTCCTAGTCTCTTCATACTCCCTGGTTTATTCTACTGTCATGTGACCCCCACATGCTTCACAATCACTCCATTCTTCCTCCTGATCTCAAAGGAATTAAATCCCAGATTCTTGTCTTTTATTTTCTCTCTTTCTGAATCAAACAACTGCCAGCATTTCTAGCTTTTCAAAAATGTTCTCTTTAAAACATTTCCTACATCTACCTCCTCCTTAACCATTTTCCTTTTTGCTACTCAAGACCAATAGCAGATCAAGTCTGATTTGGTTAAATGGATGATTCTAGTCTATTCTTAATATTGCACCTTGCTAAAAAGATCATATTAATCATGCCAGATTGTCTCCTTCCTCCACCCGTTCATCTCCATTTAAAATCCTATTAAGACTTTTTCTTTCCTATGGTACATTCAAGGCATTCAATACCTTCCAGAACTGATTGTCTAGATTTGACTTTGCATCCAGATTTTCTACTCCACACATACCTTATTCATGTCATCTCCTCTCCTTTGCAACTTTAGCCTCTTTTGCTTGGGATTGTATTATGCTTTAAATCTAGATATCCACTCAAAGCCTTATGAGATCATAGGCAGGGGGCTTTGGGGCAATAGTTAGATTATGAGGCCAGTCCAGCAGCTGGCTTGCTGTTGGAAGATGGGGTCTGGTCCAAGGAGGTGGGTCACTGGAGTCATGACATGAAAACTTTACCTTATTCCCTGGCTCATCCCTTTGTTTTCTCCGCTTCCTGTCCACCATGCCTTCTGGAGCTTTCCACCACCACTGTGCCACGCTGTCCTGCCTTGGAGCCAGTCAACTATGGACTGACGCATGGGCTAAAATAAACCTCTTCTTCTTTAAATTGTAGTTGTTGTGTCTTGGCAAAAAGGGAAATGACTAAGGCAGGCTCTCCCTTCCCTCCCTTTCTTCTCCTGCTCAAATTCAATCCATCCTTCAAAACTCAGCTCTTTCCTGAAGCCTTCCCTGACCACACGCGTTGACAGCAGTCACTTCTTCTGAGTTCCCTTTGGTAATGCAGCAAGGGTAGGGAGGTGGTATGAAGCACTGCTCCCGGTGGGCTGGTACACTACGTGGGCATTCTTCTTAGTCCTGAGGGCAGAGATGGTGTCTCCAACATTCTCCTGAATGACAGAGAGCAGTCATTGCCAAAGTTCAACAGACTGGTGTTCAAATTCTTTTTTTTTCTTTAATCAGATTTTATTGGTATGTTTTAGATATTCATAGTGATCACATCCATCATAGAGAATTTGTACCTGTTCATAATATAACTTGATTTCCTCCCCATTCCCCTCCCCTCCCTTTAACCCCTCCTCCTCTCCTCATTTTGGTGTTGGAATTCTAGTCGATCACTTTCCCACTGGTTATAAGACCTTGGCAAATAATCCAACCTCTCCAAGTCTCACTTTCCTCATTTGGAAATTAGGAGTCATAAAGGCCCCATAGAACTGTGAAGTTTAAATGGTAACATATGCAAACAAAGTTACACAGTGCATACAGTGTGTTGCAAAGTTGCACACAGTTTACATTCAATGAAAGGTAGAGATTACTATAGCTCCTGACACCCCATGGTCTAAACATCACTTACAGAGCCCTGCTCATCTGCATAGCCAAACAGTACTTTACAGAGACTGTGATATTTTGCTATAGGTGAATCTGCTCTCAAAACAGCTTTTTTTTTTTTTCCAATTTTCTATTTTTATAAATGGCACCTCTGTTCCAAAACTTCCAGGCTCAAACCTTGGCAACATACTCAGCTTTTTCTGTTCTTTTATGGGCTAAATCTGTTGGCATTTAACCACGAGCTGTCTTGGTTCTGAGAATGTCTTAACTCCCCATTGGTATTGTAAATGCTTACACTGACTTGGTGTCTATGGTGTATAGCAGGGAATCCATATATACTTGCTTTTTGAGGAGAGTCTATCAACAAATTAATTTACAGGGGCAAATGTACAACAACCATATGAAAGGAAGATTGTTCTGTGATTGTCGTACCTCCTTCTCTTGTCTATCTCAAATTTCTCCTATTATTATTATTTGTTTGTTTTGAAATAGACGTCAGTAAGTTGCCTAGGCTGGGTTCCAATTTGGTAGCCTCCTGTGTGAGCCTTCAAGAATGCTGCAATTATAGGCATGTGCCATCATGCCCAGTCCTTCTACTCATTCTTTAATCTTCCTCTTCAAGGTCTGCCACAAACATTGTTTCCTTTCTTTCTTTCATTTATATAACATACGTAATTGCATATGGATTTTACTATGAAAAATGTTGAGCAGTATAGTACTGTATAAAGTGATGATGAATTTTCCCCCCCTTATTCCTACTTCTTAAAGGTAACAACTGGGAATGTTTTGGTGGGTTTCCCTCCAGATCTTTTCCGTTACAATGGGAATGAATATCTTATTCTAAGTCAGAATGCTTTTGAACATAATTGTTTCTCTTGGTTTTTACATGCCCCCAAATGGCCATTTGGTGGGAAGGGGAGACTAAAATAAATCTGAGATGTGTAATAAATTAGGAAATTTCAAATCCATTCCATAGCACATTGATCACTCGACGAGAAAGTGCTCAATACTCTTGTGGTTTATGTGTCTGTGTCTCCCCACTCACTTGCACACTAGGTAGCCACTGACATGAGTGTATATTCCTAGCACTGACTGGCACATATGTAAGTACTCAGTAAATGTTCTGTGAGGACTTAACTTTCCTCTCTTAGCTTCTTAATTTAACCTGACTTTATTCATTTATTTTTAATATAATCAGATTTGAGAATTCTGCGGTTCACCTTTACATGGTTGATTGATTGGTCAGGATCTCAACAAACTGAACTAAACTCAGATAATTCCAGAAACTTTCATGAGGAGACTACTCAAGAGATACTGGCAAGGTAAAGGAAACCAAAACAGGAGGCTAGGCATGGGGAAGGCAGCTGCAGCAGGAAGCTATTACTATGCCTACTTGAAAAGGTCAGGGAAGGAAATATAGTTTCCTGTGTCCCTGGAGAATTAAGGCCATTAAAGAAGAGCCACAAACCAGAGCTGCTGTCCTTGGGGAAAAAAACAGCAAGAAAAAAAAATTTTTTTTGAGATAGGGTCTCACTGTGTAGTTCACAGTGGCCGTGAATTCACTAGGCTGGCCTCGAATGCATGGAGAGCCTCCTGCCTCAGCCTCCCAAAGTGCTAGGATTACAGTTATGCACCACCACACCTGAACAAGAAAAATGTAAAATACTGCCAAAAACAAGGGAAATGCTCTCTCTTCTCCTACATGCCAATCTCCTAGTGCCTCCTATTGGCTGGATCCAGTGAGAGTGAGTTCCAGTGATATAATTCGCAGAGATTGGCTTCCCAAGACAAAGGATAAATGGGCAACCCAGGGAGGCACAAAGTCCACCAGTTACCAACCACATCATAGCCAACTAATCTCCATACAGCTATTCTTCCATCTGGAATCTAAATTGTAAAAGTAGTTATCACTAGTATTTTCGTATCAGATAGTATGACATTTGAGGAGAAAGGTAAGTAATCAGTGAATGTAAAATAACCACTGACATATAGACTCTACCTCGATAGAGTTATACAACTAAGCCAGGATAATTACAGATGCCTTCTTCCAATATCCAGTGCATTTCTCTTTGCCTCCGCCAACATGTTCTCTGGAGGGATTCTTTGCCTGGTAGGATGGCCTAACCCTTCAGGACTCAAACTGTTAGTGGTCCTGTCTTTACTGCTTTGCTATACAGTTTTACATGAACAGTTATTAGCTATGAGACTGCAAAGAAGTACCCTAGTGAATCCATTGGAAACAAACATAGTTCTCCTTGCCCCTGTTGGTACCAATAACCTAATTTTCACTTGATGATCAGGATAAATTATTCCAGCTAATATTGCACACTCCTTTTCTTTCTTTCTTTCTTTCTTTCTTTCTTTCTTTTCTTTTTTTTTTTTTCTTTCTTAGAAAAGGTCTCACTATGTAGTTCAGGCTGGCCTTGAACTTACTGTGTAGCCTAGCCTGGCCTCAAATTCACAGCAATCCTGCTATCTCAGCCTCTCATGTGCTAAGATTACTGGCCCGTGCCACCAAGCTCAGCTTATACAGTCCTTTTCTGCCACTGGCTCAGTGTAATGAGGGCCCCAAAAATGCTCAGCGGGAAGTCTGAGCTTCCACATAGAGCTAATTTAATGTCTGTGTGTGCTGGAGTAAGAATTCTTCCCTTGGAAAATAGGGCCTCCAAATACACTGAACCTAAAATTATAGGAACAAAAAGAAAAAAGTTTGTGAGTTATTAATTATAAACATGAGTAGGATCACTCCACCCAAGGACCCTGTCCTGTGACCATGGGGAAGAGGGCGTACTATACTGGTAACTTCTCTGAGGATTATGTCACATCCTTTGACATCAGCTGAACTTTTCAAGTTGCTGTCTGCTAGACAGCATTCCCAGGAATCAGCAGGTTGTCATATACCATCCAGAATTTACGTTAATGTGAGCTATCTTTTTGTTTGTTTGGTTGGTTTTTTTGTTTTTTTGAGGCAGGGTCTTGCTCTGTAATTCAGGCTGGCCTTGAACTCACTTTGTATCTCAGGCTGGCCTTGAAATTGTGGCAATCCTCCTGCCTCAGCCTCCTGATTGCTGGAATCACCACATCCAGTGATTATGAGCTATCTGAATAGGAAATTCATGCTAGCAAGTTTTCTACCTCTCTACAAAGGATATTTTGGTGATTTGAGAACACGTTGATTTTCATTACCAAAACAAAACCAAGAAAATCACAAACACATATTCTTTAATTGTCTATTTAGGTTGTACAGGAAGACCCCCATCCGGGATACCTGCTGTTTGCTACTTTTTTTTTTTTTTTTTTTTTTTTTTTTTTTTTTTTTTGTACCGGGGATCGACCTCATGACCTCACGCTTGCCGGGCAGGCGCTTAAGCCACTGAGCTAAATCCCCGGCCCTACATTTTATCATTCATATCTCTGCTCTTTTTTTGCCTCACCCCATACAGTGGAGAATGTGCCCATGATAACTATTTCAGCAGTTTTCACAGAAATGCCTTAAATCTGCCAGAACAATTGCTAGGGTGACCTGGTAGTTGTTTCTGGGGTATTTGTTAACTGTAATATGCTCTTTAACATGTCAACAAAGTTTCACCTGGACTTTGTATTGAAAGTCAAGAAGAAAAGATGAGCTGACCTTGAATTCCCTGTATGTAACCCAAACCTTAAACTCATCATGCTCCTGCCTCAGCCTTCCCAGGAGTGCTGAGCTCACAGACGTGCAACATAGCATCTAGCACACTTTCCGCCTGTAGTGCAAATTGATCCCAGGGCCTTTGTACTGAGCAAAACCAGTGGCCTTTTTAACTTTTTTTTGAGACAGGGTTTCACTACGTTTCCCAAGCAGCTATCTACTAGGTGTGTGTCATCATGTCCAACTTTATTCTACTTTTTTTGTGGTGCTAGAAATTGAGCCCAGGACCTCACACAGGCTAGGAAAACACTCTTCCACTGGGCTTTCCCCACTTCCAACTCCTAATTTCATATTTTGATCTGCTTAAACTGATTTGTAGTTAGGGATGAAACTTCATGTTCAAAATTGTGTAAGAAACACCCCACTGTAGTCATCATCCTCACGTGTTTTAAAAAAGTGTCTAGCTCTTTGAGTAAATCTCCACAGGTATTTGTGATCTAAGATCTTGGACTTTGAAATCAGATAGCCCATGATTCTAAACATTAATTTACCACTTAGGTGACTTGGGCAGATTACTTAGCTTCTCTGAGTCTGTAAAATGGGCATACTTACAGTCCTTGCTCTTAAACTTAAAATTTTACACAGAAGAAAAAATTTTTACACAGAACCTACCATATACTAAGTATTTTTTTTTTTCCCCTTTCTTTTTAGGTAGGGTCTTGCAATGTAGTTCAGGCTGGCCTTGAATTCACTATGGAGCCTAAGCTGGCCTCAAACTTGTGACAAACCTCCATAAGACCTTTGGTCTCAGCCTCCTGAGTGCTAAGATTATGATTGCGTGCCACTTCATCCTGCTTAAATCCTTTTTAAAAACATTAGGAATTGTTGTTTTTTTTTTTTTTTTTCCGGTACTGGGGACTGAACTCATGACCTTGCGCTTGCCAGGCAGGCACTTAAGCCATTGAGCTAAATCCCCAGCCCAACATTAGGAATTGTGATTTGTAATGGTTCTTATGCACTAGACATTTGGGACTTAAAATGAATGAAAACAATGGAAAACTATTCAGCTATAAAGAAAGATAACCTTGAGGCTCTTGTAGGTAAACGGATACAACTTGAGATCATGCTCAGGGGTAAAAAGATTCAGAGTCACATAGGTGAATAGCATGTTGCCTCCTTAGTATAAAAACTAAAGTAGTTAGTGGGATCCAAAATGTACAATACATCCTATGAAAGTGAAAGGAGAGGAATTGCCTAAAAAGGGAAGGCAGTGGCCATTGTTAATCTATTACCATGATTTGAAACCCATATGTTTTCATTGTTTCATTTAGTTTGGTTTTATTCTGTTTCAGTTTGTCTACTTGTATTAGATTTGATGGCATGGACAGCTATTCCAAAGAGATGTATTATAGTAACCATTTTTTATTTCCTATTAGCTTGATTTGAAGCCCTGTATTACTTTCATTGTTTTGTTTTGACCGATTTTATTCTATTCTGTTTTGTTTGATAGTATCAAGTCTGATGGTATAGGCAACTACTTTGAAGACAATAAGATGCACTATGATACCCTTTGTAGTTTTACTATTATCTTCTTTTGAAGTCCTATAATGTCTCCATTGTTTTGTTTTTGTTGGTTTCATTTTGTACTTTTTTGTTCAATTTTATTATGTCTGATGATATGGGAAATTCTTTTGAAGATTACAAGAGGCATTATGGTAACCATTGTTGATTTCCTTGTATTTTGTTTTTAAGTCATGTACCATATTCATCCTTTTGTTTTGATTGACTCTATTCTGTTTTGTCTCATTTGGTTTTATTCTCTTCAAAATTAAAAAAGTTTAAAAAATGAATGAAAAATTTCAGAAGTCTCTGTTATAATAGAGAAATTGAGCAAGAGGAAAATATTTCAACTTTTCGTGTGTGTGTGTGTGTGTGTGTGTGTGTGTGTGTTGTACTGGAGATTGAACTCAGGGCCTTTGTGCTGAACTACAAACCTAGCTCATTTTTTAAATTTTATTCTGAGACAGAGGAAGTTGCCTGGACTGGAACTAGCATTTCTCCTGCATCACCTTACCAGAGAGCTAGGATTGCAGTACACTCATGTGCCTCCATGACCAGTCAAAATCATTTGTTTCTGCATTTTTTTTTGAGCAATACTCCTCCTCTCTCCAAAATTAAAAAAAAAAACTGATGCAGAGGGCAAACTCCACTGCTTAAATTGAGCTTTACCTTAAAAATTTAATAATAGTTTTAGAAAAAATTAGTTGTTTTAGATCAACTGAATGGAACAAAAATTTGGCTTTTCTGGTTTGTAAATACAGCTTATAGGATAATGAAGCAATTGTATAATCATTAAACACAATGTATGTGTACCAAATTTTACAGAACTAGTAGCCAGAATTTACCAATTTATATTATTTAGGGGTTTATGGTTAGATACTTGCTTTAAAAACCTTACATCACTGGGAATGGTAACACACACCTGTCACACTGGGAGGCTGAAGCAAGAATATCACAACTTTTGGCACAGCCTAGGCAATGTGTCAATTTTTTTTTCAATGCTCAATTTAATTAGACCCTGTCTCAAAATTTACAAGAATAAAAAGGGGTTGGGGATGTAGCTAAGTGTGATGGCCCTGGCTTAATTTCCAATATCAAAAAAATAAGTAAGTAAATAAAACCTTAAAGCAGTCATATCTGCTTAAAACTTGGTTCTTTAGTTAGACTACCTGGTTTCTGGTAACCTTCTGCAAGGCACTTGACATCCTTGTGCTTCTATTTTCTCAGTCATCAAATAGGAAAGCATTAGTAACTCACAGGTCTGTTGTGAGAATTCAGTGAACACATATATGTTAGCTATCATTATCTTGTTTTTCTGATTCCAAGTTCTGAGTAAGGAATGCACTGTGGAGAGAAATAGGGACAGCTTGTCCTATCAAAAGTAAGTAGTGACATGCCAGTGGCCCAGAGTTGAGTTTGTCACAAAGACCTATGTGACTCTAGCAGACACTCTTTGAGAAATTCCACCTTGACCAATAACCAAAGCTGATCCAGGAACAAATATGAGGTCAGGAGAGTTGAATTCATGCTGTTCAAGATCCGTAAGGCTGCCAGGAGCTGCTGGTGCTAAAGGAGAAGGACCACAGTGTCTGCTTGCAGGCAACGCCCTGCTGTGGCAATTTGTCCTCGTCCAGGTGCTGAGTGAGGGAAAGGGATAGCTCAACCACACTCTGGGCCTGAAGATAGATTTTTTGGAGAGGAGACCACAGACCCAGGTCTTCAAGCGGGTTTGGGCCAATAATCCAGCATGTGTGTGGATTGATCCACCAGGGAGGTGGTGCACACTGGGAAATGCAGCCTGACACTCTTTGTATGTAGACTTCTTTCTCCCTCTGCTCTCTGGATTGGGGTCACCGAGCCACTCAAAGAGGAAGGAAGGAGACAGATATCAGGAGGAAAAGGAAGATTATGCCTACCACTTATGTCCTGGGCAAGCGAGTTGTCTAGTTTTCCAGTCAGGTAATGAAACAGGATCAACACTTTGAAAAAAAAGTAACTCAGAATTACAAGCCCTTCTTCTCTAGAGGTTAAGAACACACCCACTGAATCAGTTTATTGGACCCATAAAATTAAAAGACTTGGATAAACTGAATTTTCAAAAAAATTCACTTTAAAAGCTTAAACTAGGGCCCACACCTGAGCCACATGTTGTGACCTCACAAAAGAGAGGTTCCTGCAGGCCTTTTCCACTACTAAGCAGTAAACTCTTGATTTCCTGTTCATGGAGTTAGAGGAGAACAGAGGTGTTCAACCAATGTACTTTTTTTTTTTTTGGTACTGGGTATCGAACTCATGACTTAGTGCTTGCCAGGCAGACGCTTATGCAGCTGAGCTAAATCCCCAGTCCCAACCAGTGTGCTTTACTTTGTTCCATGCTGAATGTGATGTCAGGCTCACAAGTTTTGACACAGTGGTTGATTATTAAGATCAACCTGAAGAGATTAGGGAGAAGCAGCTGAGAGCTGGGCAGGCTCTGAAGTATGTCATTCTGCTGCTGAGAAAACTTTTTCTATTCAAACTCAAGAGGCTTATAAAAATAATATAAAATAAATCGAAACTGATTTCTTTTTTTAACAGTATAGATGCTTCTAAAATCCAGACATGCAGAGCACCTTGTGGGTCCTCAGACTTGTCAGATTCTGGCTCCCCTCCAAGCCCTCTCTTGGTAAGTT
>PVJX010034707.1:0-18744 GCA_004027295.1 Dolichotis patagonum | reverse complement strand
ACTCTATGCATGGCTTTATACTATTGGGTTATGTTTGATATTATTGTATTTGAAACTATGCTCAACTATAGCAGAGTAAGAGATATGGTGTTAGCTACTGTTGATGTCCAGTTGACTTAATGTAAAGTACTGTGTTGCCTATGTTGTCCTGTTCTGATCTGCTCTGTACTGCCCCCTTTTGTTTTATTCTCTTTCAAATTAAAAAAAATTAAAAAAAAAAAAGAGAGAGTGGAGGTGGATCTTTCTTCCTCTTTTACCAACTCACACAGCAGTCTCCTCAGGTAACAACTTCCAGACATGCTCAGAAACTGTGCTTTCCCAGACATCTATACATCTCTCCATCCATTAAAAATGACACCCAAAATTAACCATCACTCTGAGATGGTAGAGGTGTGTCCTATTAAGCTACTAAGTTTGTGGTCATCTGTTACACAGCAACAGATAACTAATACAGTCTAATATTAATACAACTAATACAGTCAACTTGTTTCTGGAGAGTGGCTTGGACTCTGTGTCAGGGACTTTAACAGGTGAATACCCTTCAATTCTGCAGTTCCACTGTGAGAATGTCCTCAGGAAAAGCAGAGGCAATTGCACCAAAAGGTACATACAAAGATACCCATCATATATCCCTATTCAGGTAAAAGCATCTAACACTTAGCAGGGACCTACTACAAGCCAGGGGCTCTGTACACTTTATTTCATATAAGCCTCACAATACTCCTACTGTAATACAGCACCCTTATATTACACACCAGGAAACCCAACCGCCAAGAGAGGAAGCAACTCCCCCCAAATCTATCAGATACTGCTCATTAAATGCTCAGTACAGTATGTGGTATAAGGGTGGTGCTCAATAAATCACATAGCATTAAGAATCATCCAGCTTCAAGCTGCAGAAACTCACTCCCAAGTATTTTAAGACAAAAAGGGCTCACAGAACTAGGGGGTTCAGCAGTGCGGCTGGCTCCAGGCATGGTTGTATCTGTAACAAGAACCTAGAGGCCACACCTGCTGATGCCCAATGGGTAACTAAAAGAAAGGTGAAGCTTGCATCTTTGCCTTCACCTCAGATGTCTCCCTTATTACCTTAAAACTTTGGGCCTTATCAATGCTCAGTTCTGCAAGTAGGGAAGTAAAGAGTATCTGTTATACAGGGTTTCTTAGCCCTAAATTTACTTGACCTATTTCATCCCCCTTCACAACTGAGGACAGCAAGATAAGAGTCACTAAAGTAATTTTCAGGATTTGCAGGTACACTCAATTGCCAGGTTCCAGAACCTCCCCCCGCCACCCCAGGGGTGATGACTGGAAGTCTTCAGTCACTGTGCTATACCTGTAATAACCTCAGGTTCCAGGAAAAGCAGAGCCTCATAGACCACCTGTGATGAGGTCAGCCCTGAAGTGGGAGCAATTACTCCAGGCTGGGAGCTGAGGATGGCTCTCTCAGCAGGAGCTACCATCATCTCATGATGGAATTGAATTGCCCCTTCAAGCAATGACAGCTCTCCCAGGACCATGATTTGACCTGAATTACCTCCACTGCTGTAAAAATCTCTCCAATTATACAAATCCCAACCCTCGCCTTTGTCCCCTTTTTCTATAAAATCCCATAGTTTCTGTCGGGCATATTTTGAATCTCTCTGTGCTTTCCAGCATATCCTTGCTGGTTAAAGTTCCTTTTCCTGCCCTCTACCACTGCTCATCTCCCTGACTAGCATTATGGGATGAGTGGCCAAACCTGGTCTGTTGGGACCCTCAGAGCCAGAGCCCTTGCCCTAAACTCTGGTAACATTCCCAGGAGCAGGAAGAATATCCTTCAGCCTCTGTCTATACCACTCGATAAGTTCAGTTTGCTTCTGTTTTTCAGTCTCTCACCACATGGCACACAAAACCCCTGGATTTATCTTCTCCTGGCCTATAAGGATTCCTCTCCCAAAACTGATAGACTAATCCCAGAGAAAGATATGATTGGTCCTGTTTGGGTCACATCCCTCTTCTGAAATTATGTCCCATGTGCTAATTGGGGATCTCTGATTGGTCAGTTTGGGTCATGTGACACATTCCCAACAGCATGATGGTCATGAGTGACAGGCCCTCTTAGGACCACAGAGGCAGAGCAGAGTAACTCCTTAAGGAAAGAATGTGCAGATAGGATTTTCCTGGCCACCCTGTTTAGTTCCTCCAGCATGAACACAGAGAGGTGAAGATTGCAGTCAGACTGGGATGGTCAGCTCAGGGCACACTTCTTTCCCATTACACACACCTCGTCTCGCAACTCCCACTCTAACCTTTTCAAACTTGAGAGGAGCTCAGGACATGAGGACTGAAGGCTGCCAGAAAACAACTCTTCTACCTGAGAGTGTGCAGTAAAAAGCCACTGATAAAAGGGCTCTGATGAACACAAGCCAGCTGGATGCAAAGGTCAGAGCCGAACAGAATTAATGTACCCCTCAGGGCAACACAGCTTCTAGGCTGTGGACAGCATCAACAACATAGCAAGCCTACATAGCAAGCCTACTGGAACTGAGGGTCGCTAGCTGCTACCCCAGTGAAACAATTATTAAATGACTAAGGCTTAGTGAGTGCTTCCTGGATACCAGGCACCGACTTAAATGCTTTAGCTTTACAATAAACTGCCCTATGCAGAATGTGCTATCAATATTACCATTTCACACAAAGGAAAATTAAGCACATAGAGAGAGAAAGTAACTTAGCCAAAGGCAGACTATCTTGGCCATGGTATTATATTCACCTCTGGGCCACATGACCCTTGGCTGGAACCAGTACAAACCAGCTCACCATGGACGCTCAATGGGTGCTGGTTGCTAGCCTCTGACCCTCAACTCATGGCCACCCCAAGACTGAGTGATATAGAGGCAAAACTCTAAGGAGAAGGGACTCAGAGTGTCCCCTCTGTTCTATGCTCTCCCAGATTAGGATTAGGTCCTGCCTGGTGATGCTGCCTGTCCTTCAAGGTGACAGACCTTCTTCAGCCCAGATACAGGAAGTGCTGATTACTATCAAGCACCAGTTAATTATACACATGATATCCACTGTTCACTATGTCCCAGGGACTGTGCCAGGTTCCTGCATGTACTATCTCACTTAAACTTCATGAGAAAAATGAGAAACTAGGGCTGGAAGAGGCTCATCAAAGATGACACAATGCATCAGGATTTGAACTCAGGTTGGTTTAAGTCCAAAGCATAACACCTTGACCATCCTAACACACTGCCTTTGGTATTCAAGAACCATGTCACTGTAGGGTAGCTCGGGACCCCAAACTCTGGACCCAAATTGCTTGGTGTTGAATCCTAAATTGACCTCTTCCTGGTAACTATGGTTTGAATGTGTCACCTTTAGCCCATGCACCAGTCTTGGGAGGTGGGCCAGGTAAGAGGCGATGGCTTAGAGGCTGTGCCCTTGTGAAAGGATGGACAGCATTATCGTGGGAGGGAAGCAGTTACCCCAGGAGTGGGATGTCATCAAGAGAGATCAATGCCCTCTTGCTCTCTTCTTACACTTGATCTCAGGCCCTTCCACCCGCCGCCATGGGTGTCACAGCAGGAAAGTCCTTGCCAAATGCCTGCACCTTAACAGTGGACCTCCTAGCCCATAGAACTTTGGAGATTGCACTTCTTTTCTGTGTATATTCCTATTCAGTCACATTCTGCCACCACTATGGAAACCAGATCCTGGAAACTAAGACAGCAGCAGTGTGAACAAACCCAGGGGCCTGTGACGCTGCCCCTCCCTCCCCTCCAGTCTTGGCCTTGGTGCTGATGACCCTGGACTGTCACCTTTCTTCCGAGAGGGTGAGGTTGTGACCTGCTTTTAATTAATACCATAGGGCAAAGGCAAAAAGATGTCATCTGAGGCCTCCCTCTTATAAGGGGACTAGTCCTTTCTGGCTTGGATGAAACAAATGGTGTTCAAAAAATGAACTTAGCTAACAAGCCTGTGAGCCAGAAGTGGATGCACCCTCTCAGTCAGTGCAAGATAACATCGCAGCTCAACCCAATCCCTCCACCGCCATGTAACTAGACCTCAAAGGGAACTAGCTAATCTTCACCTCGTCTCCTGACCTGCACAAACTGCGAGGCTATAAACATGCACTGTTTTAAGCTGTCAAGCTCATGGTGATATTGATATGCAGCAATAGGAAATTAAAACAATAGCTGTGTGACCTTTAACAAAGTACTTGAGTTCCCTGTACCTCAGTGTTCACATCTTTAAAAATGGGGGTGACGCTAATAATGATATTTATTTCATAGGATTGATGTGGGAGGATTAAATGAACTCATAAGCGAGTGGTGCTTGGCATTGTATGACCATGCCCATATTACTTATGACTATTTGCAGAGCACCTGCTACGTGCCAGGCCACGTGCTGGGCCTGGGAAACAGAACACCTGCTGTCCCTCTGCTTTCCCACCGTCCCACTTCCCCAGGAGGGATGCGACCTCAGGATAGGGTGAAGCTAGAGATATCTGTGGATGACACATAGCACAGACGGCCAGTTCTTTTCCATTTCTCCCTCTGAGGGTCACAGGGAAGACGCACTCTGATGCTAGAACAAAGGCCCTCCACACGCGACACTCTCCTTTTCCTACTGTGATGGAGAGGGAGGGAGCCTCCAGGCTTGACTTGGGCACAGGCACTTCCAGAAGAATCCCTTGTGCCTGCCCTGGCTCTGTGATACCAATTTTCACAACTACCTTCTCTTCATGGCTGGAAAGAGTGGTTTTCATTTCAGTAGCTCAGACAGGTCTTTAACCAAGTGAGTCAATCTAAATGAAAATATTACGTAACACTTGTCATCTGAATTTTGGCAAAAATCACAAAGGAGGCATTTGGGGGAAGATTTTATAAAGTATATCTGTCAGGAACATGCTGTTCAAAATGATGGCCATTGGTCCCATTGTTTGGTGTGGCTATTTAGTTTTAAATTAATTAGAATTTAAAGTGTAGTAGTTTGTAGCACATATGCCATACATAGGATGCATTCTATAAACACTAGTTAAATGAAGAAATAAATTTCTTAGCACTCAATTTCTATCAAACATGGAAAACAAACATCCAGCAAGAAGATAGACAGAAGCCTCATGTTTTAAGAAAAATGGGAAAATCGTGTTCATCTGCAGTGTTCCTCTAAGCAAACTGTACGATGGCATGACCAGCCAGGACCCTGTGGGCCCTGGAGTCAGGGTCCCTGGTTGGCAGCAACATATCACTGAAATAGAAGGGAGGCTGTATGCTGAAGACATGTATCTATATATACAAGTGGTATATATAGACTTTTATTTAGTGGGCCAGAGAGTAAATATTTGAGGCTATAACATCGATAGGCCAACCCCCTACCCTGACATCACAACAGGAAAGCACCATTGCAGCTGTAAAGGAGTGGGCCTGCCTGGGCTCCAGTAAGGCTTATTAACTTTATAAGTGAACCTAATATGGCTTGAGGGCTATGATTTTCCAGCCTCTGGTCTGTATGAGTTCTTTAAGAACTATTGTTTAAGGACAATTAGAAAAGAAAGGAAAATGTGTTTATTAAACACCTAGCATATGCAGGTACTGCAATGGACCATTTCATTCAGTTCCTAAACAACTCTGACAGGTAGGGGAGCATTATCATCCCCATTTTAAAGATGAAGGAAACTGAGGCTCTGAGAGTTTAACTTGCCCAAGCCACATGGCTGGTAACATTGGGAAAGAGGATTTGAATCCAAGACTCCAAGGCTCAGGACTTAACAACCATACCAGGCTGCTTCTGTTGCTTCTCATTCCAGGTTCCTTAACTCTTGTGTGCCCTTAGATCTAACCTCCTTCATTAACTCCACTCATAGCCCCTTATCCAGAAGGACAAATCACTGCCCAGTAAGCAAGTTGCCTGTGGTCACTTTCAGTCTGGTTCACTGAATTCCTCCACCCCTACCTGAGCTCTCCTGCCCTCTCTCACCATGCAGTTCAGCACTGCTCTGTCTGGAACACATTTGCCCAGCTGGGAAAGAAGAAATCGAAAGTTTTGTTTTTGCACAAGCTACCCTTTTCACCCACGGCTAAAATTCCCTCAGAGAACAGCAGTAGTATCCAAAGTTATACAAAAGTCAAGCTGGCAACTTAGTTCTCCTTCAGCCAAGAGCTACGGAGTTTGCACTCAGGGCTAGTAGCCAGCTAGTGACCAGCTAGAATGTGCTCAGACAAGGTACAGCCTCCTCCAGGAGCCCATAGAAGAAAACCTGGCCCTTGTAGGTACATGGAGTTTCCTTAATTCAGCCCAGCAAGGAAAGGGGGAGGACTATCCAAAGGAGGCAGAGTTTGAAAGATGCACAGGAATTTATCAACAGGAAAGTCAAGAAGAACGGGTCTGTGCACAACCAAAATCCTGGCATGGCTTGCAGAGCAGGAGTAAGAAGGAGCCGTGTGGAGTCACCCACACCCAGACAAGTGATTTTGCATCTCTGAGCCTCAATTTCCTGATCTGAAAAATGGAGCCAGTCTTGCTACTTCCTCCGGAAGGTGGCTGGGAGAATGAGAGATGATGTATGTAGGAATGCAGCAGGTGCCCCACCTTCAAGCCCAGAATCTGGCACCCGTGGGTGGGACCAGCAGGGTATGAGGACTCAGGTAGTGCAATATGAATTCCAGGCAGAGATCTGGAAATCAGCCCTGGAAGACATGAGCCACTTATAAGCCCTCCATTGCTCTGTATCAATTAGATTTGGTTTACACAATGTTCCCAAGATGAAAGAAGCTGCT
Organism: Dolichotis patagonum; assembly: GCA_004027295.1. Taxonomy (NCBI): domain Eukaryota; kingdom Metazoa; phylum Chordata; class Mammalia; order Rodentia; family Caviidae; genus Dolichotis; species Dolichotis patagonum. The sequence goes on along the minus strand of PVJX010034707.1, from coordinate 11,980 downwards.
GGTGAGCCATATAATCAAAGTGTATTTATAAGATCTGAAGGCTCATGGTGTATCATCATCTGGAGAAAAGAAAAATGTAAGTTGGAGGGAGAAAAAAGGAACAAAAGATCACAAAATCCAGGATCAGAATTACCCTCCAGTAATCACTCCTACTACGGCTTTTGAAAGGAGAGGTACTGGTGGGAAAGCGGTCCGAGTGGAAAATACCGAATAAGCCTGCCCCGCTGTTCCTATGGAGAAACTATGCTCAGTAGGGCTGTCCCAGGCCCCACAAGGTGGGATTCTGTCCCAGCTCTGCTTGAGTCCAGGCCCCAGACTCAGCCATGGCCTTTGTTAGACCACCGAAGTCTTTTCTGACCCTGATTCCATTCACCAGCCACTAAGTCCAGAGTTTCAAACAACATATTCTTGGAAGTCCTCACCCCTTGCAGCTATGATGACCAGAGGATTCTCAGAAACAAGCAAGAAAACATTCCTGAGAGATGATCCCTCATCTTCCATCACAGGATGATCCCTGGCCCACAGTCATCTGTCTCATCACTACTTTTTTGAATGTCAAGGCCACAACTGCACAGATCTCTTTCAAGGGCCACTAAAAATAGGCGAGGACAGCTCTGCATGAGAAGTTCTCTGGAGCTTGACTCTATATTCCTCACAGTGAAAAAGAAACCTGGTCAAATAAGCTGAGAAACTTCAATGATTGTACCCATCATTTCAGCCAGATAGAACTGGAGAGAGTTCAGAATGTCATCTGTTCTGTGCGTCACTGCACAGCTCAAAGAGAAGTTACAGTTGTTTGAACAAATTAACTCATTATTTTGTTCAACACAGCCTCATACAGTGCAAAGAACAGGGTGGAATAGCTAAAATGAAATCAGTCCACATCTATCACATTTATTTTGAGTCAGTACATTGTGTTCACTCCATAAAATACAGTATCACACAGCAATGAAATGAATGAAACTCACTGGACACAGGGCTGATTCATTTTTTTATAAAATTGAGCAAAAAAAACTTCAAACACAAAAATAATACACAGGGTAGGTTCTTTTTAAAGTCTAGAGGAGTCAAAACTAAAAGCTATATTGTGCTGGTACCTGTTTTAGACAGAAATACTATACAGACAGGCAAATAACCAAGTATCATAGAAGGAAGGATGGTTGTTATTTTTAAGGGAGACAAGCAGAAATAAAGAGGAGCCTCTTGAATTGGTTAGCAATTAGATGAGCATTTGCTTTATAACTCTTTGTGACTGAGTAAATACACATTTATCATGCATGCCATATAAATGCTATATTTCATAATAGAAATGTTTAAGAATATCATTAGGCAACCGCAAATTAAAACTACAATGAAATACTACTAGACTCTTGAAGAATGGCCAAAATCCAGAACAAAGGCACCACCAAACAAGGGTGAGGATATTATTCTTTGTTGATGGCATTGCAGAATGGCGTGGCCACTTTGGAAGACAGTTGCGCAGTTTCTTACCAAACTACACATACGCCTACCAGGTGGTCCAGCAGTTGCGCTCCTTGGCATTTAGTCAAGCAACTTGAAAATTTATGTGCACACCAAAACCAGCACACAGATGTTCACTGCAGCTTTATCCACAGTCGCCAAAACATGGAGGCATCCAAGATGTCCTTCAGTGGGGGAATGAATCGACTATGGTACATTCAGATAAGAGGATATTATCTAACCACAACAAGATACAAGGAGACTTAAATACATATGACTAAGTCAAACACACCAACCTGAAAGCTGTGCACTTTGTGACTCCCACTATATGACATTCTGGAAAAGGCAAAACTGTGGAGACAGCAAGAAGATCAATGATTTCCAGAGGTTAGAGAAAGACGGGGATGACCAGCAGAGCTCAAGGGATTTTCAAGGAAGTGACATTATTTCATATGATATCAAAATGGTAGGAACCTGTCATCACATATTGATCCAGATCTTACAGTATACACCAAGAGTGAATCCTCATGGAAACTGCAGACTTTGAGTGACAATGATGTGTTAGTATAGGTTCATCAGTTGTAACAAGTGGGCCAGTCTGGTGGGGTGTCACTAGGGGAGTTGAGGTGGGGAGAATCCAGGAAGTACTTGGGAAATCTCTGTGTTCTTCCATACCTTTCACTAAAATTGCTCTAAATATAAAGTTCATTAATGTTTTTAAATGTGTTGAGAAGAAAAGACTAGGACTGTAGGCATATAACCTAAGCTCTGTGTACCTCGTCTATAAAAAAGGACCAATAGCACTTCACTTGCAGTGCTGTGGTGAAGGCTAAAGCAATAGAGTAAACAATATGACCTGGATATGCATTCATATCCCAATGTCATCAGCCTCTTACTTGACTAGAGAAAAAAAAATCTGTGCCCAAGCTTGAAAGAAATGGATACATTTTAATTAAAATGGAAATAGAAAGCAGATAAAAGACCCAAAGGAGAACAAGACACAGACAACAAACAAATTAAAAACTATGCACATGGCATTCCAGAGAGTGAAAGATTCATGAAGAAAATACCTCAAGGGAGATGTGCCTTAGTCCTCCTCTGCCCACATCCCATTCCTACTGATTTCCAGATTTTAGGGTGTCTTGACTCCCAGCAGATTGTTCAGGGATCCTATAAGAAGTGCTGGGAGGCAGGAGGAGGGAGGGAGAAGGCTGAAATGGGACACAGCTTATCAAAATCTCCCACTGGCATGTGTCCTCCCTAGGGTCCTCCCCAGGCTGACTTAAGAAGGAAAAGAGAGCTATCTGTGACAACTGGAAATATTTATTATTCTTCCAAAGCCAGCTGCAGAAAAGAACAGGGTGACTTCTCCAGCTCATCTCAGAAGAGAACACTTTGATCTGGGTCTCAGCAGATGGCTAAAATCATCTCCTCTCTAAGTGCATGGGGCATCAGTGGTAGTATCTGTGACACTGACTCTCCCCGGTGGCACCCAGAATGGCCGTACCTCCAGTAACGTTCAGCTACATCTCCAGGGTCTCCTGCATTCTGCATAGTCACTCAGCCCTTACAGTGTGCCAGGGGCCAGCACTGTAACAGCTGGGCAAGGTCCTTCTAGCACAAGATACAGACAATGAACAAATAAAAGATAACGTACATGACATTCCAGAGAGCAGAATGTTCATGAAGAAATACAGCAGACTATATGACTGAGAGAGCTATGGCTGGGGATAGGTTGGGCAGGGAAGGGCTGGCTGAGCCAGTAGCATTCAAGCTATAAACTATAAGATGAGAAGCAGCCAGTGGTGAATTTGAAAGTTCACCTGGGAACAGGCATTTTGACCCACGGAATAGCAAATTAAGAGGACCTGAGGGGTGAATAATCTAAGTCCCCACATTACTCTCCTAAACTTCACAAACCAGGTGACTTCAAACCACAGACATGTTTTCTATCATGGTTCTAGAGACAAGAAACACAAAATCAAAGCATCAGAACAACCGGCATTTCTTGGAGGTGCTGCAGGAGAATCCTCTATGTCTCTCTCCTGGTTTCTGGTGGTGGCCAGCAATGCTGGGTATTCCTTGGCTTGTTGCCATGTCACTCTGATCTCTGTCTCTGTTGTCACTTTGCCTTCTTTTATCTGAGTCTTTGTCTTTTCTGATAAGGACACCAGTCACTGGATATAGAACCCCTCCTAAATGCGGGATGGGTCCTTCTCAAGATCTGCAGCCAGCTGCAGCTACAAAGACCCTATTTGCAGCTAAAGGCACACTCTGAGGTTCCAGGTAGACATGACTTTTTTAGAAGATAGTGTTCAACCCACTACATTCCCTACATTGTACAATTATCACAGCACAGCAGGTCACCTGCAAGTCCTGTAAGGGCCACGGCAAGCTATGGGGGACCCAAGGGAGTGTCTACATATCCTAAAACCTTTCCAAGAGTAGCAGTAATATGTGCTCTGGATACGTCCCCAAAGCCCCTCAGCCTTATCATTTCCATGCTTACTGGCCTAACTTCCTAGCACCTGCCTTGCTTGGCTTGACAGAGCAGCTCTGTTCATACCCAGCAGATCAAAGACGGAAGCCCTGAAACAATAACAGGAGAGTTGGTGTACGATATTCCAGCACCCTCACCCCTCCAGTGAGTTTTCACAGAGACATGTGTTTTATACTGGAACCGATACATGTAAGCTCTAAAAAACAGAAATTTCCACGCACTACTGATGATGTGAATGCAAAATGAAACTGATAAATGGAAACTAGATGGACAATTCCTCAAAAAGTGAAACAGATTTACCACAGAACCCAGCTATTCCATGTCACAAAAATTAAAAGAAAATAGATACTTAAAAAATGAGCATCTGAGATGAATATACACTTCTCAGCTGAAGAAATACAAATGACAAATAAATACATGAAAAAATATTCGGCATCATTGGTCATTAGAAAAATTCAAATTAAAACAACACTGAGATTCCATCTCACTCCAGAAAGAATGAATGCCCAGGATCAAGAAAACCACCAGTAACAAATGCTGGAGAGGCTGTGGAGGAAAAGGAACTCTTCTGCACTGTTGGTGGGAATGTAGACTATTGAACCACTGTGGAAATCAGTCTGGAAGTTCCGCAAAAAGCTAGGATTGGAAGTCTCATATTACCCAGCTATTCTGCTTCTGGATATATTCCCAGAAGAATTGAAAACATCATTCCACTATGATATATGTGCACCCATGTTTATAGAAGCACAATATGTAATAGCCAAATCTTGGAGACAACATAAATGCCCATCAACTGAGGAATGGATAAAAAAGATGTGGTGTTTTTATACAATGGAATACTACTCAGCTATAGAGAAGGATCACATTGAGACTTTAATAGATAAATGGATGCAACTTGAGAGCATACTCATAAGTGAAATAAATCAAACTCACATGTATAAATACCATATTGTGTCCTTAGTGTAAGAAATGGTAAGAGTACATAAGATACAAAATCTCCAATAAATATTGTGTGAGGGTAAGAAACTGCTCAAAGGGGAAAAAATAACTCAGGGAAAATGAAAAGGAAGGGAAAAGAAAAAGGATATAAATTTGCATACATACACTTAAGATAGCTAAGATGATTGTACTACTAATTCTATTAGTTCTTGGAACAAAACAGATAACATTCATAGGAGTAGATCAATTTTGCATGTTTTTATCCGGTAATCTGAGTAACCCTTTTGCAGATTATGCAGAATAATAACCTTTGTTGTGTTTCTACCACCTTGTTTTGGAAGCCTATATTGTTATTGTTTTGGGTTCTTTGTTACTGTTATTTATTTGTCTCTTTTGTTTCTTGGTTTTCTTGTATTTTTGTTTTGTTTTTCCTTCTAATGCAGAAAGGATTGATGTACATGTATAGGCTTATACATGCCTAGAACTTCTCCTAAAGAGGAGTTCCTACAAGAATTGATTTTATTATGTGTGATGGTATGAACAGCTACTTTGAAGAAAACAAGACATAATGGTAGCCATTGATGGTTTTCTATCATCTTGTTTTGAAGTCCAATAATGCTTTTATTCTCTGTTTTGATGGGTTTTCACCTGTTTTTTATTATTTGATTTCAATATGTGTGAAGGAATAGACAGCTATTTTGAAGAGAACAAGAGACATTAAGGTAGCCATTGTTGATTTTCCTATTTTCTGGTTATGAAGGCATATAATGCTTTCATTCTTTTGTTTTGAGCGAGTTTATACTGTTTTGTTTTATTTGAATTCATTGTGTGTGAACATATGGACAACTATTTTGAAGAAAACAAGAGATATTATGGTAGCCACTGTTAATTTCCTGTTATCTTGTTTTGAAGTCCTGTCTTACTTGCATTGTTTTGTTCTGATCTGCTTTGTTCTGTTTTGTTTTATTCTCCTTAAAATAAAATTTTAAAAAAGAAGAGAAAATAGGTGCTCAAAAATATGCATGAATATTCACAGAAGTGAAAACAGCCTGCATGTTCATGAGCAGATGGATCAATGAGCAAAATGTGATGGTCCATGCAGTGGAATAGCATTCAGCCATAAAAAGGAATTGAGCACAGACATATGCCACAACATGAGTGAATCCTGAAAGCAGGATGCCTAGTGAAAGAACCAAGGCACAAAAGGTGCCTGTGATCATTTCATTATTCATACTGTCCCACATTCGACCAATCACAGCTCCTTTGTGCCTTTACTGTCAATTAGATGTTTAACTGCATAGCTCTCTAACTTGCTTTTTATCATCTAAGAATACAGCTTGGTGAAGTGAGTGAAGACTCGCAGATTATCTGCAGCAGAGGAGGAGAGTTGTTGCCTGAATTTCCACATTTGATTTTCTATGTCATTCCTTGTCACAGCTATACTGCAAGCTCAGTGTTGCATTAGTATTTAAGAAATTAGAAAATTAAGTTTCAAAGAAGTAACTGCCTAAGCACCTAGCATGTTAATCCAGAATTAGAATCTCCAGAATTAGGTACTGAAAAATAAATATGATTACTCACCCCTGAACTGGGGATCTGGACCCCACTCTGAGCATCTGAACCTGGTCGTCAGGCCTTTCCCCATAGAACCTGGAACCATAGCAGCAGCCACTGTGCATGTAAAGCTGCTACTCGAAGTCAAAGGGAGGCAGAGGACAAAATTACAATCGCCTGCTTCCCGCAGTCCTGAGGGACAAGCTCCGTCCTCAGGAGGACAAAGCCTCCCAGGGCTGACATCACATTAAGCATTTGGTAAATGCGCGACCTTTGCAGAAAGGGCTGTTGTGAATAACTAAGCTAATAATAATCACCTGATAGCAATTTCCTGCAAGCTGCTTTCCTACCACATATCTGGCAGTTTGTCAGCCTTCCCTCTACTGTGTATGTGATTTATCATCAGTCCAGGCAGTGGGAGTAAGGGACAGTTCAGTGCCCTGAGCTTGCACATTAACCCTCGCCTCATCAAGCCTGGAAGAGGTTCTGAAAAAGGAAAAATCTGCAAGCGGAGTCAGAAAGGACCCTTTCACTCTGAGGCTCCACACAGCATCCCTGGGGACATGTCAGGGTCCTATGTTTGCATTCCAGGTGACACTGAGCAAGGGATGTCACCTTTCTGAATGCTACCCACCACAAACACTCTCCATGGCCCTGCAAAATAACATGGAACCCCCCCCCCCTTATTCTTCTAATACACTGCTGGGTTGCAAACCATCCCAAAACTTAGTATCATGAGCCACAACCCTTCTCTTGTGTTCACAGATTCTGTGAGCCAGGGACTCTGTCCATTCAGGCAGCTACAATGGAATGCCATCCACCGGGTGGCTGATAAACAAAAGAAGTTTATTCCTTCCAGTTCTAGAAGCTGACAAGTCCAAGATGAGGGGGTTGGAAGATGCTGTGGATGGTGAGGTCCTGCTGCCTGATTCACAGACAGTGATCTTTTCACTCTGCTCCCTCATGGCAGAAGAATAAGAGCTTTCTGGGCCCTCTTTTATAAGAAAACTGGTCTCATTCATCAAGGGTCTGCTTCCAGAAGGCTTACCCCCAGACACCCTCATGCTAAGGATTAGACTTCAACATAGGAATCTAGGGGGCCACAAGCACCAGACCATGCAGTCAGGATTTGGCCAATGCTGGCAGGGCTGGCTCCTCTCTGCCCGTCTTGCCTGGAAGCCTCAGCTGGGGAGACTCCAGCAGCTGGGGTAACTCACAGCTGGGGCTACAAAGGTGTGCCCACATCACACATTCCAAACTGGTATCTAATGTGAGTCAAGTTGTATGGAGATGTGTCCTAATTCTGTAGCTGGGAATGTGATCCTGTTTAGAAATAGGGTCCACAATGTCATGTATTAGTTAAGACAGGCTCGTTGGGATTGTGTAGGTTCCAATCTAATCCTGCTGTCCTTATAAGAGGGAAATTTGGACAGAGATACAGAAGACACCAAAAAGATTGTCACATGAACAAGGAGGCAGAGATAGGAGTGCTGTGTCTATAAGGCAAGTGTTGCTGGAAGCCACAAGAAGCCAGGAGAGAGGCAGGAAAGTCTTTGTGGACAAAATGCTCATGTCTCTCCTACCTCCAGTTTCATTGTCGTTCTAAACCAGCGTGACTGTATTTGGACACGGAACCCTAAGGAAGTAATTAAAATTAAATGAGGTCATAAGGATGGAGCCCTAACCCAATAAGATTAGTGTCTTTATAAGAGACATCAGAGACCTTACTTCATCTTGCTCTCTAAAAATATACAAAAAGGCTATATTAGTACACAGCAATATGGCCACCTGCAACCCCAGGGGAGAGCCCTCCCCAGACCCTGATCCTGATGACACCTTGATCTTGGACTCCCAGCCTCTAGGACAGCAGAAATTTTCTATTGTTCAAGCATCCAGGCTACGGTACTTGTTAAGGCAGCCCAAGGAAATCAAGACAGCAAGATTCTCCCCTAATGCTTTCAGGTGGAGCATTGCTCCTGCTGATACCTTGACTTTGGACTTCAGGTCTCCCAACTTTGAGAGACTAATTCTTGTTTTAATTCACCCAGTTTATGGTACTTTGTGGTAGCAGCTCTAGTACAGTAATAATTTCATCACACATTTTTCTCACACCTGATAGAATGATTGCAGAATTAACTCCACCAGGCCTGCTCACCAAGGTTCTGCACCTTCCTCGCTGTGGATTAACAGGCTTCATCTGTAAATGCTGGCTTCCCCCAGAGTAAGCATCCCAAGAGAACAGGAAGAAGCTCCATGACTTATATGACCTACTCTGGGAGGCAACACAGTCACTTACACCATTCTTTTTGATTCACAGCTATCTTAGATCCTTGCAGATTTAAGGAGGGAATGGGAGGTGGTTGAAAAATTTGTGCCATAACCCATATAGTGGATGGAAAAATATATGTCCACAAAACCTGGAAATAAAAGTATTTGCAAGAAGGCAAATAGATGCACAGAGAAAGACACAGAGACATGAAAATGGAGGTAGATGGATCCATACTGCTCCAAGCCAAGGAGTGACTAGGACTGCTAGAAACTGGAAGTACCAAGAAAAGGTTCTCCTCTAGAGTCTTTGGAGGGAGTATGGCCTTTTAACACCTGGATTTGGAGCATAGCTGCAAAATATTACATTTCAAAATATTACATTTGTGTTGTGTTTTTAATGCTGGGAGATCTAAGGGTCTTACTTACTAGATATAGGTTCCCTGTCACTTAGCCCAAATTTCTCTTATTTTAAGCCACCAAATGTATGGCACTCTACTGTAGTGCCATATCTCCCAGGGCATCCACCCATTAAAGGGAGTGGGGATTTGGCAGATATGTGAAGGAGAATACAATATACAGATGGGCTGTTGTGAGGGCTCTACTGACAGAGGCCGTATGTGCAGATCTTGTGGGCTTCTTGAATCCATGACCAATTCCCATTGTTTAAGCAGTGGGAGCTGAGGATACTTTGTGGCTATCTTTGGTGGAGAGACAACTCTAGGTGACTTTTCAGTAAAAAAAAAAAAACAACAATCACAGTACAGCAGGTGATCAACATACAGGATTAACATTTAAACTTGTAAACGTTTATCACAGTAAAAGACTTTTGACATTAATCCTCCTCAAAATACTCTCACTCACTTCCAACTGCACACTGACCCCACCTCTCTGGCCACTTTCTGAAGCATTTCTGGAAGTCTTCTCTTGTGAGTATCTTTGTCACTGAGTGGCACCCAACAGACAATCAGGTTCATAAAAATATTACAGTGTGTCTTCATCAGTACCCTATTCACCATATTTAGCACTGTGCAACCTCTGGCTTTTCCACAAAGTCAAAAAGACCATAAAGGGTAAACATTTTGAATCAATGCTGGGCACAGAGGCAGCCATGGCAGCATAACTAAAGATACTCAAGAAAAAAGACTTCCAGAACTACTTCATAAAATGGCAAGAATGATAGCATATCTTGGGGGAGATTGACAGCAATGGTTATTTTACTGTGAGCAATTTTAAATGTTTGTCTTATTTCTAACACACTACATATGTGTAAAATAGCACTGCCCCATAGAGCCTTCCGTGATGATCGAAGCTATATCTTATAGCTGCACTGTCCCATACAGTGGCCACATCCACATGTGACTACTGCTCCCTGGAAGTGAGGCTGGTTGGATGAAAAAATAACTGAGTTTTTTTAGTTTAATTGCATTGTAATTCATTTAAATCCAAATTCAAAGGCTATCTACAGTTAGTGGCTACCTTATTGGACAGCATGGCTCACAAGAGCTGAATGAAATCTCTCCTTTTCCTCATAAATGTCTCCTGTAGAACGGAGAAAATGGATGCCTGCAAAAACAGACAGAGGAGGCGCTCTAGGGTGAGATCTGCACTCAAGAGCTGTGGACCCATAGTTATAACCTCTCTGCATGTCTGTGTCCTCAGTTATAGAGTGGACATGTAGTATTACTACTATCTGATTGAATTAGAGAAGAAAATGAGTTCCTAGATAGGAAGTACTTTTGTGCTTTCCCTTTGGTGATCTCTGTTGCATTTGTTCTTTTATGAGCAAGATTATGTGATTGCTATGTGTCTCCCCTATTTGTTCCATGAGGGCTGGCCTCTATTGATTGCATCCAACACTATGTTACCAGCATGTAACACAGTGCTTGCAGTGAGTACACATTCAGTAAGAAACTAAGGAAAGGACAAATGGCTCAACTGATCAAGCAACATTGAGGCTGCTTGGTTAATCAATTAGGACTTTCTAAGGATCAGAAGAGATGAATAACCAGCTTCTATTACAATGGCAAACAGAAACACCAAAACAACACCCAGGATTTGGAGGCGGATTTATTTACATTGACGGGCACTGGTTGAGATCATTCCCAGAATATGAGGCCCTGATCTTTGGTGGTCTAGGACTTTTATGGGATAAGCAAGCAGGAAGTACAAAGGCAGAACGGCTTGTCAAATGGGGATTGGTTTATACAAGGTGCATCATAGTGACCAGCTGTGCATCACAGTGGCCATCCATTTTTAAGAGACAGGAGCAACTAGAACTGGAACAGGAACTATTACCTGGGCAACTAAGAAACTGAAGTATACTGGCAGGGGGTGGGGGGAATTCTGTTACACCATGAAAGAGGCTGCAGGAATTAAGTTTAGGTGTGTCTATAAAGACAGAAAGCTTTGACTGTGACTTATACAAAATAGATGTTTGTCCTCATCTCACTTAAAGGCCTGAGGCTGGGCAATTTAGGTGTACAGGACAAAGACTGCTACGGAAAGTCTCAGGACCTTCCAGATACTGCTTTGCTATTCCTAGTGGCCCATGGCCCATGGCCTTCCTTAGTGGGGAGGCATATGTCTAGCAATATTATTGCCTGAAGTCACTTCCCCTCACCCATGTAAGCTGCAGTGAAAGTAGTTTTTATTTCTGGGGAAGCATGTGTCTAGCAAAATTATTATACAACTAGAGAGAAGGAACGTGGATACTGTTCACAGCTCGTGGAGGAAGCAGAGTGAGGTGAGAAAGAAGGATCAGCAGGGTCAGATGAAGAGTTTAAACTTGGCCCTGAAGATAAGCCTATGAGGACATAAATCACCTCAGCATCACAGTGACAAGTTGCCCAGATCCCCAGCTACTCCCTGCTGAGCTCTTTAATACATCTGGGCACCCCAAACGTGACCAGTGATGTTAAGTCTGCTTTCCTCCATCCCCTCCACATACCCATGAATATACTTTTGGTTCCCTTCAGTCTTTCAACAAATATTCACTGAGCTGCTCCCGAGTCACCAGGCATCAATCTAGTACACTACATGCCAAGCAAATGGAGCTTACATTCTGACCAGACAGATAGGCAGCACATAAATAGGCAAAATATCTAGCCAGGTGTGATGGCACAAGCCTATAATACCAGCAATCCAGGTGGCTGAGTCAGGCAGATCACAAATTCAAGCCTAATCTGGGCAATTTAGGGCCTTAGCAAGACCCTGTATTAAAAATTTTAAAAAGCGTGGGGATGTAAGAGCCCTGGGTTC
>PVJX010034706.1:8271-18843 GCA_004027295.1 Dolichotis patagonum | reverse complement strand
TGTCTACTTTACATGCTTTAACTTTGTAATTTGAACAACTATTTTTAAGAAGTCAGTATGTAATTAGTCAAGTAATAATTTCTTAGGTTTTATTGTTGTACTTTTCCTTTTTTCCTTGGAATACTGTATGGTTGCTACCCTTTATTCTGTTTTATTTTGTTTTGTTTTTTCCTCTTTAAATAAAATTATTAAAAAAAAAGAATAAAAACCAACAGTGTGAGATTATAATCTAAGCATAGTTGTAATCTCTTGGAGCAATCTGCATGGTTTTAATTGGCATGTTGCTATCTATAGAAACATTTGCTGGTATATTTTACCTTGTAGAGAAACCTAATGAGAAACACATTGAGTTCATTTGGGTATGGAATGGGTATTACAGAAATACTCCCACAATAAAGGGGAGATGAGGGCAGGCACTGACCCCTGATCAACTTAGACCTAAGAGCAATATTCCCATACAAGTTTCTAACAGTATTCAGTGTTCTGTTTGGCTTCATTATTGATCCCTACCTTTTATTTTTAGTAATTCCAATGGAATTTAATATTTAAAGCTACTGTTTATTATTTCTCAGTTTTTCCTACATATATTAATGTTGTATTACAGTGGTGCCTCAGTTTATGTACTTAATTTGTTCTGTGATTTTTGGAAAAGATGACCACGTTTGTGTTTGTTTGGGAAAGATGGTCATCCAATTGTTTGCAAACCAAAGCATCCATGAATTTAAGTACCACTGTACATGTTTACATAATTCTTTATCTACCTAGGGGCAAATTAGAAAGAAATCCAGCGATTCAATTTTATATTGTGGACATGTATTATGCTTGTGGTAATGATTATAGAGGGAGCATAAATACGAAGGAAGCTACACACGCTGATTGAAAAGAGTGCAATAGTAAAAGAGCCTCCCACACAACCTGTTCATCTTTAGGAGGGACAGGGAAGAACAGAGGACTCATTGAGCACTGTGAGCACTCCCAAATAGCTGCCTCCCGCAGAAACACAGGTTCCTAACATCCTGATGTGATAGTCTACACCACTGATTAAGCAGTATAGAAAAAATGTACCAACTGAGAATCTGGTCCTCCCTCTTAAAGTAACAAAAGGAAATTTATTTATTTAGTTTTGTGGCAGTGAATATTGAACCCAGAGACTTCACACTGAGTTGCATCTCCCACCCTTTTAAGACAAGGAGAGTCTTGCTAAGTTGTTACATTGACTATGGTGGGCTCAGCCTGCCAGAATGGTGGAATTACAAGCATGCTCCACCATTCCCCACTAAGGGAATACATTTAAAGTAGAAAAACCAATTATTAGGATGTAAAGTTGAATTCTAAGGAAGAACACTGTATTGTTACACTAGTAAATGGCATTGATACAAATGAGAAATCACAGGTAACATTGTGCCCCTCTTTATGGATCAATCAATAAGTTAAATCAATAAGCAGATTTTATTATAATTTATCTGCTTAAATAGCATTCTGAATGATATACAAATCAACAGACAAAACTAAATTTTTATTTCTCATTATATAAAAATGTTATTGTTGATTCAAAAGTTGTATAGCAGGCAGCAAACTCAGTGATACTGTGGTACCAGTTCCCTTGACTACTGTATTTGTCTGTCCTTTATGGAATCTAAGATGGGGGCCTGTGGTCTTTGCTTAAACATTTCTATTTACAGAAGCAATGTGATAAGCTTCCAAATCAATCTAGTTGTTCTTTTAGTGAAAATCCATGTTAAAATTGTTACTTGCAAGGTTTGTCAGACACAAACATTGTGCATGTGTTTTGAGACCATAAGTTCCTTACCATTTTTAGTTAAAAGGCAAACTTTCATCCTGCTGCAGGTCTTATTAATATACAGAAATGATACTTAGAAAAGTAAATAAGCAGCCCTGAAGTTCCGAGATTTTCCTTAATGGTATCGTTGCCATGGTTACAGCTGAACTGTTACATAAAGCAAATTGCTTATTGATGGAAGAAGGCTGAGGGGCACAGCAGTGTCTCTTTCTGGTTTCACTGCCTTCATCTCCTACTCTCCTCTTAAAATTAATGGGTTTTTTTGAGTATTGTTTTGTTTTGAACAAGCTTTGATGATGTGATATTAAAATAAATGCATTTTATTAACAGTGTACCAACTGAAATTGAATATGTCCAAGTATGGTGTGATCAACATAAAGTTGTATTTCATATGCTCTTTGTTTATCATAATTTCTCTACTTGGAGATGAATTTTTATATTCTACTTACTGTTAAAACAGTTGACTAGAAATGTGATTGGCTTCATAGTATGGAGTATTCTGAGTAATATATTTAATAACAATATAAATGAAACATAAACATTTACTATAGTTGTGCCACTAAAGGATATTTATAATGGCATACTCAAAATAAAATTTAATTTAAAAGAGATAAAAAGGAAATGGTATGTGAATAGTGATGATGACTTGTATGGTTATAAAAAAAGTCTCCTAAGCACTTATCGAGACTAGCTCTTCAGAGTCTGTAAATTTAATATATATGATTGTCTCCATCACTGACTTTATAAGGAAATATTTCAAAGATAAAATTGTAACTCATTTGATATTTGAGGCAGGAAATGAATATTTATGTGTTTCATTATCATTACTGCTACAAAAAGGCATAAAACTAAGCCTAGCTAACTATTTTCAGCAAAAAAGAAGTCATATATGTCAGTGGCATACACTGATTTTGAGAGTCACTTAAGGATATAGCGCATGTGTTTGCTGGTTGTGCCTGGTTTAGAACGGTTACAGGTGCTCAGTGGAGCGACCCTTCAGGATCAAAGGGTACACACGGAGGGATCTGGAAACAGATTGCTCATTCGTTGTCTAAACACTGTAATGCAGAAATGTTTGGTATTGTTTTTGTTAAGCAACACATAATATTTGTGACTACAGATTATTTTATATTGTTAGAGTATTTCCAAAATTAGTTTTTATTAATCAATTTTTCTAGTAACTTTATTTTTAATTAGTGATGCTATGATAATGATAATGATCCTTACTTTTAAAAATGAACTCTCTTGGAAATTCATTGTTGTTCGTTTTACTCGTGGTTGAAATGTGATCAATTTTCTCACTTGACTTTTTATTTTACTTAACCTCTGTCTTCCCTCCAATGATACCCTCTTCTACCTCTTAATAAACAAACTGAAATTTACATATTTAAGTAAGTGTATGTTCTGTTGTTGCACTGTCTTTTTTATTTATAATTCTCTATTGACATTACAGCTTCTGCTTGCTGAATCGGGTTGGTGTTTCAGTTTTGGTTCCAGGGCTCCAGAAAAGACACATACATGGGAGAGCAGCAGCTCAGCTTCCAAAGCTCTGTGCAACCTGCAGGTCCTCAAGTTCTTCCTGTTCCACACCAAGTCCGCTGGGCAGTGTGCCTCTCCCAACATGTCCTGCCACAGCGCCTCATCCTCCTGGTTGCTTCCTGCCTCTCGATTTAATGTCTGCTGCGTGGGCAGGTCACCACATCCTGGCAGATCAGTTGAAAGGCTGCAGGCCTAACACTTGTATGAGGGATCCATTTCTTCTATAATGTTTCTGATTTGTTTAAATTTGGGAATAAGTGCAATCTCAGAAAAAAAAAAACTCTTACTTACTTGACCTTATCTATTTTTAAAGCTAAATGTCCAATCTGTTGTTTAAATTTCCATCTATATTCAGTAATTCTAGTATTCTGATTCATTGCCTTTTTTCAAGCATGGGCATATGATTTTCCTGCACCCTGTCTTCTAACTTCATGATTGAATTGCAATATGAACATAGTAACAAGGTCTTCACTCTATGTTATTGTCTTTATACTTTACCACTAAATATAAATGTTTTTGAAAGTGGTAGTTCTATTATGTTAGTGACAATATTTTTGGCAATCATGAATTTATTTTGCTTTCCTAATTTATTAATCTACCTATAAAAATGATATCTCCTTCCTTCTGCATTGTGACATAGTTTTTGTTCTGTCTACTTTACTGCACACTATACTTATTTTTATATATGCTTTCTTTTACTAAAAATAGGTTTCTCTAGTGAAATAAGACTTGAACATATATACTTCCCAAATGACATATGTGCTGAGTAGATATAAATGGAATAGATAAATGAATGAGACTGTCCTTATTTGACATGATAGAAACATTTGTTTTCAAGTTAATTCTGATTAAAATTGGTCACAATGTAAAGCCAAAAGAATTACTCTTGGCCTTATCTTACTCACAATGAAAATCACTCATCCATTCAAGGGACCGGGCATAGTAACATCATGTTTAAAGTAATCGCAAAATAGCAATGACAAAGAAAAATAGGTTTCTAAAAATACTAGGTTTTATTGGTAGATGCAGATTTAAGCACCGCACTAATTTGAGCTGGCCAATGAGGACCTTAGGCTAACACCCCTCTGTCTCTCAGTAAATTATGCTGTTGGCTTGTGTTCATGTTGCAGACCTGCTGTTGCTTTTTAAGTGTACCAAGCATTATTTTAAATCCAGAAAAATGAAGAATTTTATATGATACAGTAAATTAAATGTTATACTGTTAATCCTTTTTACCTATTTTTTTTTCTTTTTGAGACAGGATCTCACTATGCAGTTCATGCTGGCTTTGAGCTCACTTTGTAGCCCAGGCTGGTCTCAAACTCACAATGATCTTCCTGCCTCAGCCTCCCAAGTGCTGGGATTACAGGCCTGCACCATCATGCCCCATTTACCCAAATTTTAATGGAGTCAATATAATAACTACAGGTTTCAAACTACCACTATGATTCATCTCTCAACACATTCTCCTTTTAATAAAAAGCCAACACAACTGTGATATCATACACCTTAGGTGGAAGAGAACCTAGAATAAACTCAGGTAAAACAAACATACTTCTCTAGTAGACAAAAATATTAGTGCATGAAACCCTGTATTCCTGGTATGTCCAAAGCCCTGCCTTACCTTCCTTCAGACGTACCCTGACGGGAATGCAGAAGACAGACCTGCAAGTGCTTTCAGAGAGCCCAGGTGCCAAAACAGCACTGTGAAACAGCCATCTCTGTGGCTGCTTTTGTTTTTAAAAATGTCAGCCTCTGAATGAAAATATCTTAAGATGTGGCTCCAACCCAGTAAGGGTTTTTAAAACCACAGTGCAGATTAAGATTGATTTTCCTTAGATAATATGGAGGGACTGCTCAGCAAGAGAGCTTTCAGTTGATGAAGGATCAAATAACTTCTTCCCCTGGCTTGTGTACAAAATCACTCTAGGCACAAGGAAGCTACAGTCCACTGCAGAAATTATAGAAGGCAATTGCTACTGGATGATCGTACATACATACAGATAGAAAGTGGACCTATAATATGTCCCAGTGCTTCATGCACAGCTGTTTACTGCAGTTAAAGAACTGATGTTGGCTGCACACTTTTCGATTAGCATATAAGAATTAGAATGATTAACAGATTGAAAAACAGTGACAGCTATTTAGCAACATTTTAATGTCTCTAAAGAAACTGAAAGCTGAAATGAAACTTAGGCCTCTGATAGTATTCATAGCAGTAAGTGATTTTTCTCTCTAAATAATTTAAGTACCTGGAAACAGTAAGCCAGTATCAAAAGATGGTTTGCGATCAAGCTTGTCAGTTGATAATTTGTGTGACGCTCCACGCTCTGCACCCCACAGTGGATGCTACCCCGTTGAATGGTCGGAGGTAGAAAGCAGCTGCGTGTGCAGCCTGCATTTCTTACTATTAAGAAAGGTGTAGTGTAGGAAAAAGGACAGCACGTATCCGTCAGGACAGTTTCTCCTGCTTTATTAGTCAATGCTATTCGTCCCTGAGTGAGCATGTTATGAACTCTTAGAGTAGTTTTCAAATCTTTACAAAACTACCTGAAAATTCAACAAAAAGACTACTCTTCTTTCCTCCAATGCTAGGATTCTACTAAAATAGTTCTAGTGTAGTTTCTAGAAGATTACTTACTAAATTCCCCCTCACATGATTGGGTGAAAGTAATCTTATGCATGACAGAGAGGAGACATGCAGACTGGGGAAAAGTCACCAAATAATTTGAGCCTTTGAGTTCTTTTTGCTCAATTGCATGATAAATTGTGATTAGCATTAAGAATGAAATTATTGTCTTATTTTGAAAGCAAATAGAAAATTAAGCACAAGTGAGTCTTGAAAACTCTACCTATACTAAGAGAGCTCTATTCTGACAGTTGAGCTGCATTAGAACCAAGAAATAGGAAATAATGGTCTAAATCCTGAAAGAACTTCTGATTAAAAGAAAATTACAAAATGTAGTAGTGTTTGAAGAAATTTATGATCTTCTGATTTATGATCTTATGATTATGAAAAATAATTTTATTTGGTACAAATGGTAGCTCTTCCCCTTTAGCCCCAAAGTTTTTTCTGTAGACGCATCTTTATAAAGTGCCGCTGCTTTTTCTTTTCTTTTCTTTTTGTTTCATTTACTTTCTTTTTTCTTTCCTCCCTTTCCTTCCTCTATCAGTCCTTTCTTCTTCCTTCCTTTTTCCTTTCCTCATTTATGGTAAGGAGATTGAACTCTTCGTCTCTAAAATTTCTCCCCAGTCTTAGGTGTCAATCTTTTTGTAACTTCCTTCTTAAAACTCAATGTTTCATTGATTTTTTAAAACCCTACATTTCTCACATAAAAAGCAACTAGGCGTTGCCAAATTTTTACCTACTTAAATGCAGGGAAACAGAAGCATGATGATATAATCAGTGTTTGGCTTGCTGTTTTATTTGCAGATTCAAGAATGGCTGTGTTTAAATTGCCAAACTCAGAGGGCGATATCAGGACAGCTCGGCAGTGACCTGGACAGGATGCCACCCGCACCCTCTGGACCCAAGGCGGGCCCTGGGCTGGGCCCTGCCGAGCCCCAGTCTCAGAAAGCTGCAGCAGCTGCTCTGGGAAACGTGAAAAGGAAGGAAGCAGAAGTAAAACCCGAGGCTGCAGAACCCACTCCAGAAAAAGTGAAGGAAACAGCTTCGAGTGAAAAGCCTCCTAAGATACCCTCAGATCTAAAACAAGAAGAGAGTAAACTCCAGAAAGACCAAGTTTCCACCCTTCCAGAAAAACAGCCACCGTCCAAAGAAGAGAAGCTACTTTCAGAAGACAGAACCAAAGAAAAGCAGCCCGTCCTTGAAGAAAGGCCAGCGCCCGAAGAAGACAGAAGGTTACCCCCGGCAGCAGAGGCGCTGGCCCCGGAGGAGGAAGGGCGACGGGGGACAGCTGAGCCTCCAGCACCGCTGGCCCAGGAGAAGGCCAGAGGCAGGGCCGCTCCGGAGACCACGACTAGGCCAGGAGAAGAGCAACCGCAGCCCCCGACGGACGCTCCGCCCCCTGCGCCCCCTGCGCCCCCTGCGTCCCCTGGCCCAGCGCAGAGTTTGCCGGAGGAGAAGGCTCCCAAGGCCCAGGGAGAGGAGCAGCAGCCAGCAGCAGGCTCCGCAAAACCGGAGCAGGCGGAGCCCGGGAAGGAGAAGACGGTAAGTGCTGCGCCCTGACTTCCGGTCTGAGGGACCCCCGCGAGCCCTCCCCTAGTGTGCGACCCAGTGAGCACAGGGGACACGAGGAATGAGGTTTTCTGAGAAGCGTGCTTTCTTTTGCTAAATTCAAAGAACTTTGGCCTTTTGATAGTTTAATCAAGCGTTCACATAAATATAAAACTTTTCAATCTCATTGCGATCAAATGATGTATCAAAATCATATAGTAATAAGTTTCTTAGAGTTTTAAGTTACTCTTTTTCCTCCACATTGAATTTAAAAGTCAATACTTGCGTTCAACGTAAAATAATGTGTCTTGCTATAATGTTTGTTTGCTTACCATTTTGGTTTTGTGAGAAGCAGCATGTAATGTCCCACTGAAAATCAGTTATGATGTCACCAAGCCGTAAGTGATTGTCAGCAAAAGAGAAGCATGATTGAGGGAGGAAATCATTGTCAGCTTTATAAAGGAGTTTGTTTTAATGTTTAGTGTGATTTTAATATTCTGCTAGTTTTGTTCAATACATATAATATTAAGAATTATCTATAATCTAAGCATAATCTGGCAATATATATATTTTTTAGTGGAAAGTTTTAGGGGGAGGCATCAGGAACTAAACCCAAGACCTGGAGTTTGCCAGGCAGGTGCTATGCTGCTGAGCTGTATTCCCAGCCCTAGTGAATATTTTAAAAGTACACCATTTCAACTAATGTTTAAGCAATGGTATCATTGTTAGTGGAACTCTGATTTGTTAGAGCTACAATCTTGCATCATATGTAATTGGATAATTTTAATTTACAGATCAACAATTAGTTTTAGGAAAATTAAATATTTTAATAAAACCCCAGCTATAAACTACATTATGTCTGACTTAATTATTTGTTATTTTATGTGTGCATAATTTTACACATGATTACTAGCCCATCTCTAGTAAATGATGCATTGAACATTTACTAAGTACTTGTCTGCCTTTGTTTTATCAATGAGTTCCATCAGTGTCCATTAAGGCAAATGTCCCACCTCGAAATTTGAAATCTAAAGTACTCCAGAATCTGAAATGTTTTGAATATTAATGTGGGATGCAACTGGGAAATTCCAAACTGGACCTTGTACAATGAGTGTCAGTCAGAACACAAGCACATTAATCAGTGTGGAGTTATTTCCAGGTTATGTATATGAGGTGTACATGAAATATAGATGAATTTCATGCTTAGACCAAGGTTCTGTTCTCAGTTCATTATATACATGCAATTATTCCAAAATCTAAAAAATATCTTAAATCCTTACTCCTGGTACCCAGAATTTTGGATAAGGGATACTCACCCCATATTATTTTTTTATCATCAGTTGAATGTTTGTATTACTTTGCTACTAGATTATTGCACTATGAAACATTCACAAAGACTGAAAAATAGTAAAATAAACTAAAGTGAGTTTTATTGTGTATTTAAATGTAGGTATGTATATGTTTAAAATAAAGTATAATTAATAATAATATTTCAGAAAAACTATTATACATTTGGGGGAGGGGGTTTGAGATACGATCTCACTATGAAACCTAGGCTGGCCTTGAACTTAATATGTAGCCCAGGATGGCCTCGGACTTGTAGGAATCCTCCTGTCTCAGCCTCTTGAGTGCTGGGATTACAGGTATATACCACCATGCTTGGCTCCATTATGTATTTTAATCTTGGTTTAAATTGCAGGTATTTGAAATTCAGCTTCAAAGTTAAGTTGCATGAATGTTAAATTATTCTGGTATGTTGTTTAGTTTTAATGGCTATTAAAACAAACAAAGGATACCTCACCAAGTGTATATGATAAATTGAAGAAATGAATCAAATGTTATACTCACCAAATCTCAATACCTGATTTCCAAGTATATAGTTGTACCCATTATGAAAAAATGTGGAAATTCCACAAATACTAATATTCACTTATAGGTTCATTCTTCATTTGGGAAGTTTTTAATGGATTACAATGTTCTAATGTTCTAGATGTTTTAGAAGTCTGCATATGTCATATTTATGTAGCATAACCATGTGATGATTTCAAACTATCTTCAGAGGTCTATTTTTGCACTGTAGGTTTCTCAAAAAGATGGATAGGGCTTGGATAATTTGTCCTGAAACACTTCCTGGTAATATACTGCTGATAACCAGTGTTTACTTTCTGTCAAAGTATCTAATATGTAGTATATCACTGGTAACCACTTGTTATCAAAAAGTTGGACTTGAGAATCCATTTTTATTTTAAAAGATTTAAATTTTATGTTTTACATTTTAAATAAATTTACCATGAGTTAATCAATAAGCCTCTATAAAATAATCTTAGTTACTTCCTGTATTAGTAGTCATTATACTACTTCAGTAATATACTGAGGCACTCCATCCAATCCTGGCCAACTTGTAACTGACACAGAACTGAATTTCACTTGTACTGCCATTTATGAACCTATGTAATCTTTCCCTGTAACAAAAATAACTTCTACTAGAGAAGCCACCCTTTGTTATTTAACATGCACAGGAGGTTTTTTCTCACTAAAATATGTGTACTTTGTTTAAACAAATCAGTTAACATTGAAGCTATATCTTTATTGGTATACTTTTTTGGAATAATATGCACTAAGTACATACCCATAATTTCATTCTATTACCACCAGACTGTTCAGTACTTGCTTATTCTAATAACTTTTCCATAGACCTTCCACAATTATTTTCTTTTTTCCTTCCAACATTGGCTGGCAAAGGAAAGCAATTTAAATTGTTACCATATTATTTTCTGTGTTTTACTTTAGTCATATTTGTATGGCAGGAAAAAACATTTCCTCAAATAATGTGTCTTTTTAATAATTAAGTAAGATTATAAGACTTTATGGTAAGCATGAGGCCCCATCTCATAGCTTCGAAGTCTTTCAAAGTTTTAAATCATCAGTTGGAATGGTGTTATCCTGTTTTGTTTGACTATATCATACGTGATGATATGAACAGCTGTTTTGAAGAAAACATTATGACAGCTATTGCTGATTTAATATTATCCTTCTTAGAAGTCCTACCATGCTT